>JAJOZX010003525.1:142500-307500 GCA_023014485.1 Bathynomus jamesi | reverse complement strand
AGGTATACTTCCTCGAATTATCCAACGAAGCGATTTCTACAGCAAGGCGACCTATATTAACAATAACCTAAAGTCTCTTTGCCAACAGGAAGGAGTGCATTTTGCTAATTTTTGGAACAGTTTCTACGGCAGGAGGGACTTGTTCCTCGAAGATGGACTTCATCTTAATGAAGTTGGAGCTGCGCGTTTAGGAAGACTATTTCATAATACTGTCTCTTCTTTTCAGGCTGCCGTAAGCCGAACGGTCCCAGCGTAAATTCCACAAATTTCCCCCGCGCTCGCGAAGGTGTCGCAATTACAAACAATTTGAAGGTTCTATCCTTAAATGCTCGTAGCCTACGAAATAAAATAAACGAATTTTTTTCTTTAATTGCTTGTAAAGACTATGATTTAATTGCGATAAATGAATCGTGGCTTAGCACTGAAACACGTGACTTTGTAGGGGAGTATCAAATTAAAGGTTATAGACTTTTTGTTAAAAACAGAATAGGTAGGCGAGGAGGCGGTGTTATGTTGTATATCAAAGATAATATTGCGAACGTTATAGAAGTAAAGCACTCAATTCCAGAACCGATAGATTCGACTATAGCAGAACTTAAATTCAACGATTTCAAACTTCTTGTTGCGGTTATATATAGGCCCCCAAATCAAACAGCTGCTACGGACGAAGCGTTATATCGTGAACTAAAGAGAATAATCGGTAGTGAGCAGGCTTTAGTTATGGGTGACTTTAATTGCGCCAACGTGAATTACGATACAATGCAGGGAGACGCGGAAGGTAATCGTTTAGTTAATTTTCTCGAGGATAGCTTTCTTATTCAAAAGGAATTTGGGGGGAACCTACGAGTTGGACAGTATTTTAGATTTAGTAATAACTACGGATGATAGGCTAATTACTGATCTTCAAGTAATAGAACCGTTGAGCAATAGCGATCACAATATGGTAGAGTTTGTCCTCTCAGTAAGTCACTCGAAACCAACTAACTCGACTAAAATTCCTACCTTCCAGCACGCAGACTTTAGTAAATTTCGAAATAAATTTTCACACGTCAATTGGGAAAACATAATGGGGAACTCCAACGCAAAACTAATGTGGGAATCGTTCGTAAAGGTATTTAGGACTATAAATGAGGAATGTGTACCGTACAAAATTAAGCGTGCGAAAGTAAACAACAAACCCTTGTGGTTTACTTCTAGAGTAGGAGACATTATAAAGAGTAGAGAGAGGGCTTATAAGCTATACAAGTCCGATAAAGATAATCTGTTGTTACGAAACAACTACATATCTCTAAGGCGTGAAGCTAAAAGTGTAATAAAAAAGTCAAAACGCGAATTTGAAATCTCCATAGCTCGTGACGGTAAAGAAAATCCCAAGCGATTCTTTCAATACGTCAATAATAGAAATCCAGTAAAAAGTGTCTTAGGTCCATTAAAAAATGGAAATGGAGATCTAGTCTCTGAAAACAAGGAAATGGCTACCTTGCTAAACGAATTTTTTACGTCAGTTTTTACTATAGAAGATGTAACGAATATCCCTACGGTCATAGACATAATACCTTTTGATAATGGTAATATTTTGGATAATATTGTCGTTAGTGAAGGGGAAGTAATGCGCTATATTGATAAAATGAAAACGCGTAAATCACCGGGTCCGGATTCCATATATCCCATACAACTAAAAGAATTAAAAGATAGCATTATTGTGCCGCTAACAAAGATTTTTAATGCGTCTATTTCTGAGGGGTGCGTACCAGATAATTTCAAGTTAGCGAACGTAACACCTATCTTTAAGAAAGGCGATAAAGGTGCGGCGGGAAATTATAGGCCAATCAGTTTAACGTCTGTTGTAGGTAAGCTACTGGAATCAATAATTAGGGATCGTATAGTCGAACACTTAGAAGTGCATAATCTGGTCAGAAATACGCAGCACGGTTTTAGGCGAAACAAATCTTGCTTAACTAATCTTTTAGAATTTTTCCAAAGCGTGGTTAACGTTTACGATAGACATCGGGCGGTTGATGTAGTGTATTTAGATTTTCAAAAAGCGTTTGACACCGTGCCGCACAAAAGACTGATTGAAAAAACTAAGGCTCATGGAATCAGGGGTGTAGTAATAAATTGGCTAGAAGAATGGTTGCGAGGCAGGAAACAGAGGGTGGTCGTTGATGGAGCGGAGTCGTGTTGGGCTAATGTAGCGAGTGGCGTTCCTCAGGGTTCTGTATTGGGCCCCTTGCTTTTTCTTATATATATTAACGATTTAGATGTCGGCCTAGTCAGTACAGTTTCAAAGTTTGCGGATGACACGAAGCTGGGTGGTAGGGCGATTAATGACGAAGATAGAGGTAAAATTCAGGAAGATCTGAATAAAATCGTTGTTTGGTCAGTCACATGGCAAATGAGATTTAACGTGGATAAGTGCAAAATTATGCATATAGGTTCGCGTAACGGTAATTTTGCGTATAGTATGTCAGGGAAAGATTTAACAAGCGTAGAGCAGGAAAAAGATTTAGGAGTTATAGTCACTGGTGATTTAAAAGTAGCGAAACAAAGTACAGCGGCGGTCAATAAGGCGAACAAAGTGTTAGGTTTTATAGCTCGAAATTTTGAGTACAAATCGCGCGATATTATAGTTCCTCTTTATAAATCATTAGTTAGACCCCATTTGGAGTACGCGGTCCAATTTTGGAATCCGCATATGCGCAAAGATATAGACAAAATCGAAAGAGTTCAAAGACGAGCAACTAAGATGATTCCGTCTCTTAGGTCAAAGTCGTACGAGGATAGGCTTAAAGAGTTAAAATTGACTACACTCGAGACTAGGAGGTTAAGGGGTGATCTAATCCAGGTTTTCAAAATTATGAATGGGTTTGATAACGTAGATAGAGATAGCTTTTTCGAAATATCTCAATATAATAGGACTAGAAATAACGGGTGTAAGTTGACAAGTAGAAGGTTCGAGACAGCAGTTGCGAAAAACTTTTTTACGCATAGAATAGTAAATAGCTGGAATAGTTTGCCGGTAGAAGTAATTAGTAGCACGTCTATAAACATGTTTAAGAATCGATTGGACGCGCATGTTGATAGAAAGGGTATAGTTTAAGGTAGTAAAATTAAGGCTTTGTGGGGATAGATCCCACAGCTCAACACAAGTGTTGTGGGATATAGGGAGGCAGCGTCTTGGGTTAGGGGATACTCTCTGTCCTTACACACCCCATTTAAAGAGATTCCTCTGCCGAGCGGTGCCCCCCATAGTACTGTGAGGTATTGAAAAACTCATGATCTTCACTTGCCCCACAAACACCTTTAAATGGGAGACCCATAATGGGTGCACACATATTTCTACATTACTGTACAGTCTTTACAGCCACACCTACACTTTTCCTCGTATGTGTATACACAATACACGATTACGAACACAGTTAGGTAGACCAGCCATGAGTGGATCCTAGGGTCTTTGTTGGTCTGAAACATTATAACATTATAACATTATATATATATATATATATATGGGATGCATTTCACAATTAAACACGTGAAATGAATGAATGATGTAAACCTACAAGAAAAAAGAAAAATTATTCCAAGGCCTTTTGGTATTCAGAAGTACACCTCGTCAGGGAATGACGAGGTGTACTTCTGAATACACGAAAAGCCTTGGAATCATTTTTCTTTTTTCTTGTGGGTTTACATCATATATATATATATATATACACAGTATATACATTCCTGTAATATATATATATATATATATATATATATATATATATATATATTACAGGAATGTATATAGTGTATATATATATATATATATATATATATATATATATATATATATATGATGTAAACCCACAAGAAAAAAGAAAAATGATTCCAAGGCTTTTCGTGTATTCAGAAGTACACCTCGTCATTCCCTGACGAGGTGTACTTCTGAATACCAAAAGGCCTTGGAATAATTTTTCTTTATATTTTTCTTTTATATTTTATTTTTCTTATATATATATATATACATACAGTATATATATTACAGGGAATGTGTAACTAAGGATTTCATGAAATCCCTAAAATGTTCAGGGTCTTCATATGAGGTTAAGTCGTGATATTTTCGTATGGTTTAGCAAAAATATCACGACTTAACCTAACTAATCGGGCATTCAATAATTTTCTCGTAGGTTTAACGAAAATATCATGACTTAACCTTACATGAAATTTCTAGTTAAACAGATTCCCTGTAACATACTGTATATATATATATATATATATATAATATATATATATATATATATATACCCTTTAAAGGACAGAACCAAAACGATATATATATATATATATATATATAATATATATATATATATATGAAATAGAAGGGGGTATCGCTGGGACCTTTTGGATGGTAAATCTTTTGACCGTCGACTAAATTCTCGAAATGTCAAGAACTTTTAAAAGTTTTTGCGCTTACATTATCAAATACATAAAAAAGTCCAACCAACCAATACCAACCAAAATTTAACCTAACCTAACCTAACATAACAATACCTAACTTTAAATTTATTCGTAAAAACATTAACATTCGAACAAACTCTTTCTCGACACCATTTTGAAAAAGATTTTATTCCCGCCTTCGTTACCCTCTCAATGAACACCGCTTTCAGATTTTGCAGATTCAATTTTAATGGATTTCAAATGTATACGAAATGAAAGTATTTTTAAAAAAAACAACATTTTATATGCATTTTTAGACGTAATAAAATTACTTTCCTATTTTATGTTTACATCGCGCTCAGAAACTTCAGTCTTGGCAAATAATTTCTGAGATGTTTTTTTTTTATGACTTTATAAAAAATCGTTAGATATTAAGTCATATATTTTTTTTATAACTGTATAATTAAATTGACTTAATTGTTAAGTCGAAATTTTTGTGAATGATTAGTTGTTTTTGTGCGGTTATGGAGATTACTTTTCTCTCTCTCTCTCTCTCTCTCTGTCTCTCTCTCTCTTGGACTACTACCCTTTAAAGGACAGAACCAAAACGAGATTTGAATATTTTCAAAATGGTGCTCAAAAAGACTTTTTTCTTCGAATTTTGCTGTTTACAAAACATGTTTTTTGTAAAGAATGGTTATAGATACAGTTAGGTTAGATTGAGCTGATTTAGGTTGGGTTATTAAGTTAGACTGAATCAGGTTAAGTTAGGTGGAATCATTTCATGATTCGTTTTTATTCGGGAAGGTCGAAACATTTCGCCCAAAATTTTTTCAATCGAAATTTGTCGACGTATCAAGAATTTGGTCTGTCGGTCAAAAGCGTTCCTTTCAAAAATCTTCTTCGTCTTTCACCTTCAATATTTAACTACAGCAAAAAAAGGCTGAATGTTTGCTATGCTGCGACATCAAAATGATCGTGCTTTGATCATTTAAACTCTTTGAAGGATATATATATATATATATATATATGATGCACACCTAAAGAGAAAAATAAAATGCAATTCCAAGGCCTTTCGTGTAATTAACAATACCTCGTCAGGGAATCGCTTTTATTTTTCCTTGTGGGGGTGCATCATTTATCAGTTTCATGTGTTTAATTGTGGAATTCATTCCTGCATATATATATATATATATATATATATATATATATAGAGAGAGAGAGAGAGAGAGAGAGAGTATATACTGTATGTATATACATATACTTTTTATTTCTTAACACCAATGTCTTCCTGAAGAGTGGTTTCCTTCTTCATATATACATATATATATATATATATATATATATTATATATATATATATATATATACAGGGTATTTGAAAACTTTCTGTACAAATTGTAATGGGGGATAGGCAACACCAAGACAAACCCTTTTCGTCTATAAGTGTATGTCCGCTGACGTCACCATTCGGCGCGAGAGGGCGCCGCTGCAATTGGCTAAAAGGTGAAGTGGGCTAGACTCGCGCTTGCCGCGGGCATTCTTAAATCGGACGTAGTACGCGTAACATGGAGCGCTTCACGACTGCTGAGATGGCTGACATGCATATGGGTATGGGGCTGCCAATGGAAACGGAAGAGCTGCTGTGAGGTTGTACCGACAACGCTTCCCAAACAGACGTGTGCCAAACCACCAAACGTTTGCGCATTTGCATCGGCGACTGCGAGAAACTGGAACATTCCATGCAAACATGCATGACACTCGTCGGGAGAGAAACGTGCGCACTCCTGACATGGAAGAAGAAATCCTACGGCGATTTGAGGACAATCCAAGCGCAAGCACGCGAGGTGTTGCACGTATCCTCGGTGTGAACCACGACCTGGTCTGGAGAGTGTTGCACGAGCAGCAGTTACATCCGTTTCATCGTCAGAGAGTCCAGGCATTACAACCTCGGGATTACCCTCTTCGTGTGGAATTCGCACGCTGGTTTCTGCAGCAGACAGCGGTGCAGCCTAATTTTCCGGCTTATGTGCTGTTCTCAGATGAGGCCTGTTTCACACGTGAGGGTGTGTTTAACATGCACAATTCTCACGTATGGGCGCACGCAAATCCACATGCTACACGGGTGCATGCTCATCAAGAACGGTTCGCCGTCAATGTTTGGGCGGGTATCGTCCATGGCAAGTTGATTGGGCCGTACCTGCTGCCTGCCCGACTCGACGGGCGGGTTTATCGGATATTTCTTGAAGAAACGTTGCCGGAACTGCTGGAAGATGTTCCCGTGGCTATTCGTAGACGAATGTGGTTTCAACACGACGGGGCCCCAGCACACTCCAGCAACGATGTGCGGGATTATCTGAACGCCACTTTTGGGGACCGATGGATAGGCCGGGGTGGGCCCGTAGCCTGGCCACCGAGATCGCCCGATTTAACATGCCTCGATTTCTTCCTGTGGGGACACATGAAGAACCTCGTGTACGAGACTCCCATTTACTCAGAAGAAGACCTCGTAGCAAGAATCGCTGTCGCCGCTGGATCTGTTCCCGAAATGCCGGGAATCTTTCAACGTGTACGTCGGTCAATGCTTCGACGCTGTCGGGCATGCATTGATGCTACCGGTCGCAACTTTCAGCACCTTCTTTAAATAAACATGCCTTCTTTAAATAAACATGTTACACGTACTACGTCCGATTTAAGAATGCCCGCGGCAAGCGCGAGTCAAGCCCACTTCACCTTTTAGCCAATTGCAGCGGCGCCCTCTCGCGCCGAATGGTGACGTCAGCGGACATACACTTATAGACGAAAAGGGTTTGTCTTGGTGTTGCCTATCCCCCATTACAATTTGTACAGAAAGTTTTCAAACACCCTGTATATATATATATATATATATATATATATATATATAATATAATATATATATATCATGTCATACACTGACCTCGATTACGTATTGTAATGTCACATAAAAGGACAAAACTGAGCCTTGTGGAATTGCTATTCATCCCTATAAACAAAATCCTAAATGGAGGAATAACTTTAATGTAATATTGACAACCCATAAAAAACAGGGGCGAGGAATATGATTAAGGTTGATTGTGATTTATTATTATTATTATTAAAAGCGATCTTCGAGCATAGTTTTAAAACTTAAATGTACAGTTGTGTAAAAAAGTCCCCCGAAAAAGAGTAGAATAAAAAATATAATCTAAGTAATATTTACATTTTGTATTTTAAAATTTTATTATTATTATTATTATTATTATTATTATTATTTTATCGGCCAAAATAATTAAAAATTTCAAAGATAAAGTTTTTTTTTCTTTAGTTGTACTTATTTTTAAGCGACCACTTTAGAGGGATTTATTTTTTCAGCCTCGGCAAGTATTTTAAACTTCTGTTAGTCGGGGTTAAAACCTTAATCTGTTGGATCGATAATCACGAGCAATAGAGGCTACTTTTTTCTCTAAGATTTTAGTCTAAGAAGTAAGTTGTATTACGAGCTGCAAATCATAGGCCGACTATGAAGATTGAGTATATCAGTGTATTTTAAAGTTTTGGGTAGATTAAAGTATTTTTAGGATGAAAGCCTGGCTGGAGGATGCGAAACGAAGGGGGGTTGATGGCTCGGGAGTGGAGATTCGCATTTGGTTATTTGTTCTGTTTAATGGTGTTTATAACCACTAAAAGTTATTATCAGCATCACACTGATGAAGACCTTAGAATAGGCTGAAACTTTGTTCTTTTTATAAATTCATTATTGTGGCTTCATTCACGAAAGTAACATTTAACTAAAATCTATCATTCCTGTCACAACCAACGTATTTTTCGGGGGCTCATTATTTTTAAATTTTGGGGGAACTTAAACGAAGAGGATTCTCCAGTCTTATGCTTTTCTCTTTTTTACCTCCGGTCATAAAGTGCGCGACTTTCTTTGACCGTGATGAGTTGGTCTATATCTCAAGAGGTTTTCTCATAATAATTACTAATATATATATTTTGCAGGGAACGTTTTTAATATATTTTGCAGGGAACGTTTTTAATATATTTTGCAGGGAACGTTTTTAATATATTTTGCAGGGAACGTTTTTAATATATTTTGCAGGGAAAGTTTTTAATATATTTTGCAGGGAACGTTTTTAATATATTTTGCAGGGAAAGTTTTTAATATATTTTGCAGGGAACGTTTTTAATATATTTTGCAGGGAACGTTTTTAATATATTTTGCAGGGAACGTTTTTAATATATTTTGCAGGGAACGTTTTTAATATATTTTGCAGGGAACGTTTTTAATATATTTTGCAGGGAACGTTTTTTATATTTTGCAGGGAACGTTTTAATATATTTTGCAGGGAACGTTTTTAATATATTTTGCAGGGAACGTTTTTAATATATTTTGCAGGGAACGTTTTTAATATATTTTGCAGGGAACGTTTTTAATATATTTTGCAGGGAACGTTTTTAATATATTTTGCAGGGAACGTTTTTAATATATTTTGCAGGGAACGTTTTTAATATATTTTGCAGGGAACGTTTTTAATATATTTTGCAGGGAACGTTTTTAATATATTTTGCAGGGAACGTTTTTAATATATTTTGCAGGGAACGTTTTTAATATATTTTGCAGGGAACGTTTTAATATATTTTGCAGGGAAAGTTTTTAATATATTTTGCAGGGAACGTTTTTAATATATTTTGCAGGGAAAGTTTTTAAATATTTTGCAGGGAACGTTTTAATATATTTTGCAGGGAACGTTTTTAATATATTTTGCAGGGAACGTTTTTAATATATTTTGCAGGGAACGTTTTTAATATATTTTGCAGGGAACGTTTTTAAATTTCACTTTAGAAATTTTTCTTTAAAAAAAACAGTAAAATTTTGTTTTTTAACGTCAGAAACCAACTTTGGTACGATATATGCGGAAAGAAATAATGTGGATCAAGTAAAGATAAGCACCCCAAGCCTTCTTTAATTAGCCTTATAAGGCTAACTAACGAAAATATCACGACCTAACCTAACCAATCGTCAAGGGCGTACAGTTGACTTAACGATTGGTTAGGTTAGGTCGTGATATTTTCGTTAATTAGCCTTATAAGGCTAATTAAAGAATGCTGGGGGTGTTTATCTTTACTTGATCCAATAATGTTTATTAAAAGGTTAACATTTGATTAATATTAAAAATATGTTTCGTCAATAAAATATAAGCGAATATCTAAAATAAATGAATATGAATAAATAAAATGAATAAAATCAATGACGAAATAAAAGATGAAGTAAAATGAAAAGAAATGAATTAAAAAAATATGGCAAAAAATATTTTGAGGAAATTTGGAAGCTTCCTAGTCTCAATTTCAGTTACCATTTTTTTTTTTTTTTTTTTATTCTTTATTTAGAAAGAGTTTCAAAACGAGAAAAGCCTTTGTTAGCAACATACGAATCATGTGTCATGCGTATTAGGTCAATATGAAACTCGTACGAATAAATAAATATATAGATAAGTTTTTCTGTGGTTTATTAGCGTTACCACTGAATATATTCCCGAAACTGAAATACATGTTAACGGTAACAATTTATTCCAAACTCGCTCTCATCCTTCAAACGAAGCTCTTGAGGATTTTAACCCTTTAACGCCGAAATTGTTTGTAGGGTTGTTATGAATGCGTGTATTTGAAAGGTTACCAATATGTAGCGGTCGTCCTTTTAGGGTTAATGGAATATCGTAGGTTCTTCTGTTTCAAAAAACTTTTGTGGATAAGTTTAAAGTTGCCTCTCTCCTCATCTTACTTCGATGAATCGTCACAAATCCATAAAATGAAAGTGCTTTCACATTTCAGTAACGGTTTTTCTGGTTTCACTAAATCGAATGCTGATTTTCTTTCGTGGTAGACTCTGGTTCTCCTATTTTACAACCTATTTTACTGATAAGGTTTCGCCCCTTAGAAATCGCTAGTCTTTCTTTAGTTAGCTTTGATGTTAACAGCATTTATATTTGTGTCCCCATTCATGACGTTCTTCCATTTCTAAGCCTTTTGCTTGAAGATGACCGATTATTGGTTCTCTCTCTCTCTCTCTCTCTCTCTCTCTCTCTCTCTCTCTATATATATATATATATATATATATATAGTGATATGGTGAAATTATATTGTGACCCGTTGCCGGCTTCGGGATCCATCACAGAAAGGAAAAACTTCAGTATTTGCCAATTACCATTACTTATTCGGGGTAAAGTGGATTTAATATCTCAGAAGAGTCCCTCGTTCCATGTACATTAGTTCTGTGTATTCCATATATATGTTACGGCCTTTTTGCGAAATCGAACGTTTTGCAAAAAGATCGGCCTTTTTGCATTAAGGCCAAAAACCCGCCCTTTTTGCATAATGGCATTAAATGCCAGACCACTTTGCAAACAGGCCGGCATATTGGCCATTTTGCAAAATGACTAGTAATGCTGTCTGCCATTTTGCGAAAAGGCAGAACTCCAATTAAGAGATTCAATCCAGTTCGATTGAAATTATTCAAATTATTGAAATTTAAATTATTGAATGCCCGGTTAGGTTAACTGAATGCCCAGTTAGGTCAACTGTCCGCTCTTAACGATTGGTTAGGTTAAGGCGTGATGTTTTCGTTAAACAACGAAAATATCACGACTTAACCTAACCAATCGTCAACCGGACGTTCAAAAGCCCGTAACATATATATATATATATATATATATATATATATATATCGGTGGTGTAGTGGTTAACATTGCTTACTGCGAACTCATCGGCCTGGGTTCGATTCCCGTCGCGGGAAAGCGGTGCGCAGCTCACCCAACTGTTCATCCTTCCTTTAGTCAGTAAATAAGAGGGTACCATATTAATATCCCAAATGAGGCGGGACTCTGCAGAAGGGTCGAACACAGGTCAAAGTCTTGAGTCTTACGTGATATCTTCGAACGACTGTTCAGGATCGACCTGCGTTGGTTCCCACTCTCCTCCTTCCTGCCCTCGTGCCAGCTACACGTAGCTGGGACTTTCCACAAGAGCCTGTCCAGTTGGTACCTATATATATATATATTATATATATACAGTGGCGACTCGCGTATAGGAGCGATGGAGCGGTCGCTCCCCCTTGCTTGAAACGATAAATATTAATTTAACAGATAAAAAATATATTAATTTTAAGATATTAAAATAAATATTCTTGAAATATATTTTAAAAATTCATGTGGCATATCATGATTCATGAGGCATTTTGAGTAAGCCTTCATACAGTACATAATATTCTAAACTTATAGCATAGCTTCAAATAGCGTACCGCTGTTTGAATACAAAATAATATTGCAGCCGAATGGAGCGATAAATTTTTCGCTCAAGTAAATATAAATTATATTTTACTGTTGTAATGAAAATATAAGTACAATCGCGAATTTTTTTTATAACAACTTTATTTTTACTAATAGTTACTTCAGTAATAATGATATAAGCCATATATATGTATTTTATTAAAATTATTACTTATTTGTAATTAACTAGAATTGTACGTCTGGCACAGCCGCATATGTTAATACAAGTACAGTACTCTTGTGAGCGGCAGTTGGATTCGCACTAGCCTATTGTGAGTCCGTGTTGTCGTACAGTGGTACATTATTATAGTCAAATTTATTATAGTCAAATTTATTCAACAATTATTTTTATATTTTATTAAAATATTTTTCAATACAAATTTATGGCTTCTTTTGACATATAAGTACCGTACGGAAGCACCATGTGATTGTTTATGTACTACAATTCTAAAAATTATAAATTTTATGAAATCGCACCCCCATACATTTATACCACGAGTCGCCACTGTATATATATATATAATATATATATACACAGGGTGTCCCAGAAGTCTGGACTCGTAGAGAAAATTGACATTAGATTTTTAAAGTGAAACAAACACATTTCTAATGTCAGTTTTACATATTTCAGGAAAGAAAATGCCATGATGGCTCAGCATACCAATCAAGAGAGGGTGGAACTGGTATTGCTACATGTTTCCGGAAAAAGCCAGAGGGAGGCATGTCAGTTATTTCACGAATAGGCCTCCCTTTGACTTTTTCTTGAAACATGTAGCAATTCCACCTTCTTTTGATTGGTATACTGAGCCATCAGGGTATTTTCTTTCTTGAAATATGTAAAACTGACATTAGAAATGTGTTTGTTTCACTTTAAAAATATAATGTCTATTTTCCCTATATGTCCAAACTTTTGGGACACCTTATATATATATATATAGGGCGGCCCAAGATAAAGTAACCTCATTATTTCTTTTAACAAAACTCAATGGAGCTACTTTATCTTGGTCTACCTTGTATATATATATATATATATATATATATAATAATAATAATAATAATATGAACAATGTACAACTTTCTGGATTAATGGTTTACCTCAAAGTGTCAGAAATCACTGTTTCGTAAATGCGGTAAAAGTCCAGGAGTTCATTACTTTCAGAACTTCCTCAATTCAGAAACGATCTGACTCTTATATTGAGACCTGAAAGGTCAATATTTACAAACTCTTTCCTTCCTCCTTTTGTTGAGAGACTTCTAGAATCAAATTCTAAAAAAAAGAAGAATTCTTTTAGTCCCGAAAATTCCCTAAAACGGAGCGTTTTCCCCATTTGTGTTCCACTGTTTGAACTTTTCATGGGAAATTAAACTAAGAAACAAATGGAGGGTGAATATTGAAAAAGTTTCATTTCGTCATATTCTTCCTATCACTTTGGTGTTTAAGAAGAAGAAGCCTTTGATATATGGTCGCCAACTTCCGAAGCAAACTTTATGTTTTCATGAAAATTTGTTTATTATACGGACTTTTTTTTTTAAGTCAGAATGACGAACGAGGGGGTTAATTACCCAAATTTAAATAGCTTTTACCAAAACATCTCAAATATTAAAACTAACCGATGGAGGAACTAACCGATGGATGTTTATAGACACGAAAGGAAGTACAAAGGAATAGTAAAGTTACAGAAGCGATAGATGCCATTTCTATACTCGTACGTATGTAATACTGTATTGGCATCTATCGCTTCTATAACTTTACTGTTCCTTTGTACTTCCTTTCTTATCTATAAACATCCATAAGGAAATAAACATTTATAAACATCCATAAGGAAATAAACATCTATAAACATCCATAAGGAAATAAACATTTATAAACATCCATAAGGAAATAAACATCTAAAAACATCCATAAGGAAATAAACATTTATAAACATCCATAAGGAAATAAACATCTATAAACATCCATAAGGAAATAAACATCTATAAACATCCATAAGAAAATAAACATTATAAACATCCATAAGGAAATAAACATCTATAAACATCCATAAGGAAATAAACATTTATAAACATCCATAAGGAAATAAACATCTATAAGCATCCATAAGGAAATAAACATCTATAAGCATCCATAAGGAAATAAAAAGCTACTATATTTTAGTTGCTACAAAGTTAGGTTTAGGAAATAACTGAAATAAGAGTATCCTAAAAATATACAAAATTGAAAATTCCGCGGGGATGAAATTTGTGTCGGAAGTTGATTATCCCTTTCCTTCACAGAATCCAATTAATGCAATGTATTGGTGGTAGTTCCTCAATCTAATTAATCCAATCGCATAATAGTGTCTTTATATTTCGCATGTGAATTGAGGATTAAAATTAAGAAGCTTAAAAAGCGCGTTATAAAGCATTAGCGATAATTCTGCTTTAATTTTTTGCGACTCTTTTCTTATCATTTTGAATTTATAAATGCGGAAAAAAGTCCGCCATAAAACATAAATAAATAAATAAATAAATAGATAAATAAAATAGAGTTATTAATGGTCAAGAAATATCTTTATAATAATAATAATAATAATAATAATAATAATAATAATAATAAACGCTCGCTCTATTATAATTGGTTTCAAATTACAGCGGCTTCCGGAGTACGCACTCCTCTTTCCACAAAAAAATAACGCCAAAAATGAAATTAATGATAACTGAATAAATTGAATCAAGTAAACAATAGCGTAACTAGATAAGAAAAAGAAAAAAAAGAGTTGGCCGACTCCCAAACAATGCAGGAACGTAATTTAGGATTTAAGTTTAAAATTTCATACGAACTCTATCGGGACCTAAAATTACAATTACCTTTTTTGACCTTTTTGAATAATTAAAACTTTTATTCCATGTTCGTTTTTTATTAACAAAATAAGATAATTCATAAGCCATATACACCATATATATAGAGGAGGGGCGACAAGCTTGATCTTCGCGAAATGAGGAATCATCGCACGGAACATTTGAAAGGTTGAAAGGTGTATGCGCTGTAAATAATAATCAATTTTAAGGGCAACACTCCCTTATATCCATCAGTATTTGCTGGTGCCCCTTCATAAAGATAATAATTTAACAGGATAAGTGATAAGTGATTTAGTAATAGAAGGTAACAAATTTACAGTTTCTTAGCGCCCCCTTAAGATTCTCAAACGCCCACTGGGGGGCGGTGGCGCCCACGTTGGGAACCACTGGGGGTTAGACGTTTCATTGTACCAGTTTTATGAATATGAATACTAATTTAAAATGTCTAATGCGTCAGATATTTCATATAAGTTAAACAGTTTGTTAGACATTTCAGTTATTCACTTGAAATGATTTAATTGTCACACATTTTTAAACACTTGTAAAGATATATCTCAATTATTTAATAAGATATTTAATAAATTTTCGGAGCTATTGAAGAATAGGGACCCCAGCCTTCTTTAGTTAGCTTTATAAGGCTAACTAACGAAAATATCATGACCTAACCTAACCAATCGTCAAGGGCATACAGTTAACCTAACGATTGGTTAGGTTAGGTCGTGATATTTTCGTTAGTTAGCCTTATAAGTTTAACTAAAGAAGGCTGAGGTCCCTATTCTTCAATAGCTCCAAATTTTCTAACAATGATAATTGTTAATTCGGTTAATGCACGAAAGTTTAGCGTTTAAGTTTAAGTTCTAAGTTTACTTAAAAAGAATTGCTTTACACTTTACTGCATTACTCTTAAAAACGCTTGACTTCCAATTTAGATCTATTTCTTGTAAATAACTCTGAATTCCTATACAATAATTTCTATATAATTCGTATATAATTTACATTATCAAAGCTATTTATCATTTTAAATATCTCAATTAACCCTTTAGGACGACCGGTACAAATTGGTAGCGTTTCAAATATACGCATTCGTAACTTAACACTATCAAAAATTTTAACCTAAAAGGGTTAATTCACCTGTAAGTCAACGTTTTTCAAGTGAATAGATATCTAGTTCACCTAATCCTTCTTCAAATGTCTTGTTTCTCAGTTTTGGATTCATTTTGGTTGTTCTAACGAGAGCTCTTTTCTTTGTAACTTATCAGTGTCTTTTCTCAAGACTTAAAGACAGAACTTAGGGTAGACCTACTGTATATCAAGCGGCCTAGTTCTAAGGCTAGGCTTAGGTTCACATGTTAGTTCTTAATTCCGAAAGAGATAAATGCATAAAAGACACGTAGAAGACCTAATCCTACATAGTATAAGTGCACCTACTATAAATACGTACACAAAATTTTTCAAATCCAAATATCTGAAAACCTAATTTAACCAAACCTAATTTAACCTAACCTAATCTAACCTAACCTGAGAAGGTCGCAATAAGTGTTTCGGAAGCTATTGAGGGCTCGAAGGGTGTTTTCTGTTAGGTCATTAAGTAGTGAGGTACTCGCTAATCTAACCTAACCTAACCTTAACTAAACCACCCTAGCGTAACCTAACATAATTAGGCCCAACATATATTTTTTCCGACAGTAAAAATGTTTCTAGACTTTTCTATACAAATATTTCAATTTACCGAGGTACCAAAAGTGTTACTTCACAAAAAAAAAACCCATTACATTTGTAAATTATCACACACTCGACATCATTTATGCCCAGTTACACACACACCACACACACATCAAGTGGTTTAGATGAAGATTTACCATTTTCATGAAAGAATATAGTATATGAAGTATGATAATTTACGAGATTCAGAAGTAGATAAACAAATGTACCTAAATCTTTATTTCATGATTGACAGTAAGATGCCATAAACATAATTTTTCTTTTACTGAAGAAGCGATGCATAAAAACAAAATGCAACATTGATTTTATTATCATATCTCTCTCTCTCTCTCTCTCTCTCTCTCTCTCTCTCTCTATATATATATATATTTATATATATATATATATTGTCCTCGATTACATCGAAGGACATACGTCAGGTTAACTGAATGTATGCTTAAGGTGTACAGCGATTCTTCGCATAGTGGCATCATCTATACAGATCTGGCTTCCTATATTTAATGTAAAGGAAAACTCTGCCATTTGGTCTCATACTAATAAATGTCATCACACCATCCAATTTAAAGATATTAACATTTTAATTCAAACGAAAGATAAGAAATCCCTCAGAATCTTGAATTCACTTCTTACTGCTCCTTCTCTCAGCTCAGATTTTGCCGCCTCTCCCTTCTACACTACATAAAGAACTTAAACAACCAACTAACCGAAATTATAGTTTTCCTATTCGCAACTCGTAATATTTTCATCCAGTTTGTTTTTCTTCTTTTTCGTGCGCTGAGTTCTTATCCTCTTTATTCAAATTATCCGATTTAACTTTTATTATTTATCAAACATAGCGCGTAAAATGTTTAAAATTTTATTTGTAATTTTTAATTTTAGTAACTAGCTTTTTAATGTGTTTGAAATTTTTGTTATCCTTGAATATGGGAGAATCTCCTCCCAAAATGTTGACCAATAAAAATACTTCTCCAGGCAGCCTTCGTCGTCTTTTTCTTTTAGAAAATTAAGCTCTTAATTTACGAACGAACCTGTGAATGCTTTTGGGACCTAATATGTTTCATGGACTGCTCTCGATTTTCCTACAAAATTGCAAACAAGGGCAGTCGATGACCCTGATTTTGTTTCTGCAATCGGTTTTCTTGAGAAACCTAACCTAAACTGACCTACCCGAGTTTCTTATACTACTGTTTTTTGCAAGATATCGCACTAATTCTTGTCATTTTTTGTGAATTTGTATGGCGTAAGCGCCACACCAGCTCGGACTTATTCAAAAAGATGTTGGAGTGTATTGCGTCGTTTCAGTAAATAAATTTATTCAATCTCCAATAACATTTTTCTTTATCATTTCTCAAGAAAACCGATTGCAGAAACAAAATCAGGGTCATCGACTGCCCTTGTTTGCAATTTCGTAGGAAAATCGAGAGCAGTCCATGAAACATACTAGTCCCTGCTTTTGTGTATACTGTATATATATATACACAATCGTAAAACAATTCAGATTAGCCGTTGAAAATATAAATTTTTAATATCAGAGCAACTGTGGAACGGGCATTCAGAGAAAATTGATATTTATGACGTAAAGTTTGTACAAGAGTGTTTTATTAAGACTATATAACCTAATATTGTACTGTCATGGATTTGCATGGTAGACAAGAATCCACACACACACACACACACACACACACACACACACATACACACACACACACACACCGTGGCCAAAGTAAAGCGCTGTTTCTCGTAAGATCAACTTGGTTAAGTGACGGTAGTTCCTCTTAATAGGTGGATGGGTGACCATCCAAATGATGTAGTGACCAGTGTTTCTGACTCCACATAAAGATGTATGGTCTCTGTTAATGATCTTTTGCGTAACGAAGAGAGATTAAGAACCGTACACTTTATTATTATTATTATTATTAAATCGTTCTAACCTAGATTCCTCTAACCAAATCAAAGCTAACCCGAACTCTAGTTCTGTCCTAACCTAAGATTACCTACCCCAACTCTAGCCTTCACTTCTTTAACCTAACCTAACTTTAACAATGCCAGACACAACTCACTCTAACTTTTGCATAAGCTAGGTTGTTACTATGATTAACTGTTTTATTTTTGTTGTTTACTTTTATCCCGAAATAACCTAACTCATCCTCTGATTGGTCAGTTCATAATCTGTAACCCCGTTTATTGATATCATCAGTTTCAATAGTCAGGATACACTGGCCGCACCTTCTTTACGGCCCATTGTATCCCGACTGTCGGAGCAAATGGTAGTGATTGGTTATTTCATAGTCTGTACTCCAGTTTAATGGTACCCGATTGGTCTTTTCATAATCTGTAACCTAGTTCTTTAGTCCCTCTGATTGGACAATTCGTATTCTGTAACAGTTTTCTGGTTGCTGATTACTCGTTTCAGTTGCTGAACCCCAGTTTTCTAACCCCTGATTAGTCAATTCATAACCTGTAACGTGGTTTTCTGGTCTCTGACTGGGTAATTCACCGTAACATGCTTTAACACAGCAATCCTATCCATCATTTCCACTCGTTTATCAAGCCTACCATACATCTATCTACCTATCGGTCTGACCATCCTTTCATCTACCTAAATTCTGAATTTAATGGCTTTAGTAACCAGCAATAAAAAAAGCGAACATGTGACTTTTTTTCGGAACTTTACAGTGGATTTAGGGTATACATTTCAAATGAAAAAGTTGTATAATTCCCTTTCATATGAGAGAGAGAGAGAGAGAGTTACACGGACAAGAGGAAGCCTCAAAGACCTTCCGGTCCACTCTGGGAGGTTCCTCTTACGAAACAAGTTTATTTTTCTGTCAACTATTCTTGCAGTAGTAGAAAACGGGATAGAAAAATATAAGGCTCTCTCCCAACCCTCCGCTCCCTCCCTGCCATAGGCAAGTACAGAAAAAGGTTGAAGAAAATACCTTGACCCTGGAAAAATAGCCAAGGAAATTTTATAGGAAAGTGGAGAATATATAAAAAATCTCTATAATTAGCATGCCCACAGAGATACCTTGCAAGCGAACTCCTGCAGAGTTACGTTATGTTTTAGTATTAAACCATGAGAGCATTCAGTACTTTGTCTAGCCTATTTTTAAACACATTTACACTTTGGATTGAAAAAACCTCTGAGGGAAGTTGGATCCAGATATTAACTATTTTATAGGAAAAGAAATTGCCTCCGACAGAGGTCTTAAATGTCTTTAGTTCCAGTTTAAACCCATTACTTCTTGTCGGATTGGCATTAAGTGAGAATAAGTTTCTGTGAGCTACCCTGTCTACTCCATTGAGCATCTTGAAAACTTGAATCAGCCGACCGTGCAACCTCCTCGTCTCTTAGGTAAACAGATTTAGGTGCTCCAATCTCCGTTGGTAGTTTTGCATTCTCATTAAAGGGATCAATTTTGTAGCCCTTGCTTGTACCCTTTCTAACCTTTATATATCCTTCCTAAGGGACGGAGATCAAAAGTGCGCACAGTATTCCAGTTGAGGTCTGACTAGTGAATTATAAAGAGATATTACAGTCTCCTTGTTCCGAAACTGGAACTGTCTTTTAATATAACCTAATATTTTTAAGGCTTAGAAGGTTTCAGATCATTGCTGACATAGACTCCCTAAGTCTTTCTTTAGATCGGTTTCAGTCAAGTTCCTTCCCAAGAGAGAGTAATCGGTCTTCCAATTTTTATAACCTATGTGCATTACCTTACATTTGTCCAAGTTGAATGGCATCTGCCAAGTAGTAGACCACTTGCCCAACCTGTCAAGATCATTCTGAAGCGTTCTTACGCCCTCCTCAGTACCTACACTGCTTCCTAATTTCGTATCGTCCGCAAATTTGGAGATTGTACTTAGATGTTCGACGTCGATATCGTTAATATAAATAATAAAAAGCAAAGGACCCAGAACGGAACCCTGTGGGACACCAGTGGTGACGGGCACCCACTCTGAAGCCACTCCATTTATTACCACTCTCTGCTTTCTATCTTTTAACCAATCCTCAATCGAGTTACAAGGGTTATAAGGAAAAGAAGTACCTCAAAAGGCCTTGCGGCCCATACCGAGGAAGTCCCAATGGCAACGGGTGCCATGGAAAATTTTCTACACACTCAAATAGTGTGCAAGATTTGGTCTAACCTTTTCTTGAAATGATCCACAGAGGAACTGTTCACAACTTCTGAAGGTAAACTGTTTCATGTGTCACAGATCTTATATGTAAAATAATTCCCACACACACTAGTCCTAAACCGTTTCAAATCCAACTTCCAACCATTGTTGCGAGTTGGGTTGGAAAAGTTGCGAGTTGGAGAGAGAGAGAGAGAGAGAGAGAGAGAGAGAGAGAGAGAGAGAGAGAATAATAAAAGATATAAATGATAAAACTATAGAGTCCTTTTTCCCCTTTCGAGAACAGTGGTCACCTCTATCTAGTACGTGATTCTGTTCTTAATTAATTATAGCACAAGACGAAAGTTCCCAACTTGAGATTAAACACTTTATGAGTTAAATAAAAGGTTCTGCAGAAATATTATTATAAGAAAGTAATATTCTTTATAAACTGATTTATAAAGAATGTTAATTTTATCTCCGAGCAACTGATATAATGAGCAAACCAATCTCAAATATCTTATTACATTACAAATATATTATTTCTTTTAAAATACTATACATAATCTTGCTCTTTGAACTATATATATATATATATATATACATATATACACACTGTGTGTGTGTGTGTATGTGTGTGTGTGTGTGTGTGTGTGTGTGTATACTTATAAGAATGCAAATTCCTCCTACATTTTCGTTGTTGGTCGTTGAAGTTACATTAGTTCCTGCATGTTATATCTTTCGTTTTTACAAATCACTTATGCTTGCATTGAAGTAGGTAGAAGTATCATTAAAAAGTTTAGACAATGCTCTCCTTTATCGTATACAACGATTATTTTTTCGAATTTCACTGATGTGAGGATTTTAATTAAAAAATTCGAAATCAAATTATTACCATATCATGCTGCCTCAACATTTTATACAGCCAGTTTTTTGCCTTGCTTTATGTTATTTTATTTTGGGTTAGGTTAGGTTAGGTTAGGTTAACCTAACCTAAATTGAACCCAAATAAATGTCTACAACAAAGTAGTAGCTATTTTGCGAGTCGAAGGAAAGTGATAGCACCGAATAGGAGCAAACGTAACTCTTATATATATATATATATATATATATATATATATATATATATATATACCTTTCAACCTTTCAAAGGTTCCGTGCGATGATTCCTCATTTCACGAAGGTTAAGCTTATCGCCCCTCCTCTCAGAGTTGGCCTGGTGAAGTAGTGAGTTGGTTTCTTGTACTCTTCACCTCACATAGCCAGGTACACCCGGCTCATCGTGGATTGTTCTGAGCCAGGCGTCTAATCTTCCTTTGAAAATGTCCACTGCAACACCATTTATGTTCCTTAGGTCTTTGGGCAACTGATTAAACAGTTTTGGTCCTCTCACAACAAAACTATTTTCTTTCAGGGTTAAGGATGTTCCCTATCTCGCCTTTAATTTGGGAACACGACACAGTCTTCCTTTTCTACTTTCCACCGTTGTTTGGGGAGTTACAGGGTTCAGAGTAAGATTAGGGACTAGTTTCTCCATTATTTTCCAAGTGTAAATAATGGTGTATCTCTCTCTTCTTTCCAGTGAATATACTGTAAGTTTAGTTCGCGTAACCTTTCCCAGTAATTTAGTTCTTTGCACCCCTTGATCTTGGCTGCGAAGCTTCTCTGAATCTCTTCTAGCTGTCTAATGTCTTCTTTTTTTTATATGGGCACGTTCGGACCGAGCAGTATTCCAATTCTGGTATGATCAGTGTTTTCAGTAGAGGAATCATTATATTCCTATCCCTTCCCTTAAACGTTCTCAGTATCTGCCCAGTTATTCTCTTTGCTCTGTTTACTGCTATCTTATTTTGTGTTTCAAATTTCGCATAATCAGTCATTACAATCCCTAAATCTTTTGCTCTAGAATTTCTCTGAATTTCCTGTCCATTTGGGGTATAATATTCCATGGATTTTAGGTCTTCTCTTTCTCCGTACCGTAACAACTGATATATATATAGTACCTCGTAAGTAGCAGAAAAACACTGACAGAAGGAAAATTGAATAACGTCTAATATGGAGAAAATTTACAAGCGTTTGAAACATGATTGTAACGATAAGAATATGACCATCGATAGAGCATCATATATAATAATAATAATAATAATAATAGTAATAATAATAATAATAATAACAATAATAATAATAATAATAACTAATAAAATATAAGTCTCAATAATATGAAAGAATGAAAATGTCACAAAACTTTTTGAAAAAAGTTCTCCTAAAACATTTCCAGATTTGGTTTTAGGGCACAAACATCTTTTGGAAAAGAAGGTAACAAAAGTCGTCAGTGCAGTTTTGTATTCCTTGAAGGGTTTTCTGCAAATAAGTTTAAAAAAGAAAAATCTGCATCAAAGTTTTATTAAAGTCAAAAAACTTACTTATTAAAATTTACCCATATACTACAGGGTGGGCTAAAAACACGTACCCAATTTTAAAATGAAAGTACGAGATAACCATACAAAATAGGACCGAATAATAAAACGCATTGAGTAGGCAAAAGTAAACATTTTTTACTAAATAACCCTGTTTTATTACGAGTTACAAGTTAAAAAATGCTTAATTTAAGTTCACAACAAATAATTGTTATCGTTAAAGAACAACTTATCAAAACCTAACCAAATCCCTTAAGTTAATCCAACAATGAAAACAAATAAAAATATCTTAAAACAAATACAAGTAAAGAGAAACCGCGAAACCTAACATCGGTTATGAAGTGTTTCACTGAAGATGTGTGGTAAAATTCTTGAAGTTTATTTACTGTAAAAAAATGTGGGTCTTCGGTGCCAAACAGATGTTCTGACTTTATTAAGGCGAGGAGCGAATATACAAAATATTGATTTTATAGTTTTGTTTTGTACAAATTTAATTTATTTCTGTATATATATATATATATATATATATATATATATATATATATAAAAGCAAGTTGTGTATCTGTCTGTCTGTTTGTTAACTTTTGGGTCTCTAAAAAGAGCTGAATTAGTTAAACAGGGCCCTCCGGGCGGTGCTAGGGCCTTCGGGCCCAGTAATTGGGGAGTGGGGGGGGGGGCTGGACACATATATTTTCGTTCATCATTCCTCATCCCCATCCACCATACGAAGTTTGGTCGAAACTGGCTCAGAAACGTAAAAGTTTTTTCTGCGGACAGGCGGACAGATATTTGGTGAATTATAGTGAGAATATTATCTTACAGAGTGGCCCAAATGTAGGTATACAGTTTTATATGTTGATTTTTTAAAAATTCATTTTCCTTTCAGGGTAGATAATAATGAACAACTGCGTGATTAACACATGTTATGTGTAAAGTTTCATTAAATAAATCAACTGTATACCAACTTCATATATATATATATATATATATATATAATATATATATATATATATATATATATCACTGGTCATAAGTCTGAGGACACATTCAAATTTAATGGAAATGTTACTTTAATAAGAATTATATTTGATAAAGAGAAAAATCTTTCCAGGAAATGTTTTTATATACACAAATAATGTTACAAAGATCTTTCGGTCCATTCTAGAAAGTTCCTATTATTAAACTAGTGCATTTTTTAACTATTCTAGCAGTAGAAGAAGATTGGATAAGAAAGTATAAAGCTCTCTTCCCACCCTACACTCCCTCCCCATCAGAGGCGGGTACAAAAGTAGTACAAAAAGGTTGAAGAAAATACATTGACACTGGAAAAGTAGCCAAGGAGGAAATTTTACAGGAAAGAGAAGACTATATAAACTAGCTCGACAATTACGTTATGTGCACATAGAAACCGTACACCGGATAACACCGTTGTATAAACTAACATAATAATATATTTGTGCTGATCGCATATCAACTACGACTTGGTATCGTTACCAAAACCTCGAACAAATGGTTTTGGTTTTATACAAAATAGTTACAGCTCTATTTACCGATGTATCGGGCCAACAAGGACCCTATGACCCACTTCAGGTTAGCTCCAAAAGAGAGAGAGAGAGAGAGAGAGAGAGAGAGAGAGAGAGAGAGAGAGAGAGAGAGATATATATATTTTACAGCTCTATTTACCGATGTATCGGGCCAATAAGGACCCCATGACACCCACTTCAGGTTAGCTCCAAAAGAGAGAGAGAGAGAGAGAGAGAGAGAGAGAGAGAGAGAGAGAGAGAGAGAGAGAGAGAGAGAGAGAGAGAGAGTTTTTATTTTCCTAATACCAACCTTGAGGAATGCATCAAACGAAACCAAAATGAATAAAAACGTATTCAAATTATTTAAAAACTAAAATGGATTCAGTATTCAGTATTCTTGCTTATGTCTCAGAATTTAAAAGGAATCGTGAGTCTGAAACATTTTGGGAAA
Organism: Bathynomus jamesi; assembly: GCA_023014485.1. Classification (NCBI taxonomy): domain Eukaryota; kingdom Metazoa; phylum Arthropoda; class Malacostraca; order Isopoda; family Cirolanidae; genus Bathynomus; species Bathynomus jamesi. The sequence goes on along the minus strand of JAJOZX010003525.1, from coordinate 282,690 downwards.
TTCCTTTTCATATCTTATCAAATAAGCAAAGAATTGGATTTTGACTCTCGTTATATTTTAGAAACATTCAGCATTATATTCATATTTCTTAGCTTAATATAGAATATAATGCTAAAGTTTGGTTCCATGTTATTATTAATATTATTATTATTATTATTATTATTGTATAACTTGTATTTTATTTTAATATAATTACTTTTATTTTTAAAGGACATAATGACATTTTTAAAGGACACTTTGCACTTGAAATGGTACTCGTATTTCTCCTCATTGTCAGAAATAGCAGCGAGAAGTCTTATACTCTTTTTAGTTCTGGAGAAATGAAGGGTATATTGGGGAAAGGAAATTTAGTTTCCTTAGACATATTAAATAAATGAACATTGAAAGAAACAGAATTACGCAGCGTTATCATATATATTTTGTAATAATTCCACCGAATATAACATATATAAAGAATCTATAAAGTTCTGTTTCACGCTTACACCCTTTACAGTATCCGGCTGATGATGAAAATCTACGGATTTTATCCGTCGTCGATCAGTGAGCGACAAGAGCGGGGCAAGTTTTTGTTTTCATGTTTCGCATATGCACTGAATGTAAAATGAAAGCATTCAATTTTACACTTTTGTAACTAACATACACGAATTAACCCTAAAAGGACGACCGATACATATTGGTAACCTTTCAAATACACGTATTCATAACTTAACCCTACAAACAATTCCGGCGTTAAAGGGTTAACTTTGAAGTATAATATTAATAAAAAAAGGTGGTTCCATAAGTTTGAAGGGTAGTTTAGTAAATGTTAATGAACGATGTTTTTCAAAGAAATATCTTTGTGGTTTGTATACCCTTAAATGCCTTATTTTTTATTATGTATCATAGCTTATACATAATTATCCGTGATACCCCATGTATTAAAGGGTTAAAAAGTACGTTCTTATCACTTGTTTTCGTTAAGGTTTGGAATGTATATATTAAAGTAAATCGTCAGCTTGACCAGGTTTGAACTTCACTGAATAACTTAAGTAAGAATTCATTTCACATTAATTAACTAAAGTCAGACGAAGACAACATTCAGGTGTTTGGTTTGAAACTAAGACATTATTTTTAGTCGTTTTATAATATAACTTAAACTAGAGAAAATGCTTTAATTAACTAACATTTGTTATAACTTATTGGAAAAGATCACGAGCTCAGAATAAGTATACCTGGCAGGCACGTGCACAGGGGGGGGGGGGCTTGGGGTGCTTGAGCCCCTGCCCTTTTTCTTCTTCATATCAAAAGTGCCCTTTTAGTCAAAATTCATAAATATATTGATTCGACATAAATTTGAATTAATTAGTTATATTTATATTTAGTTACTGCTACTTCAACAGATTTTCAAAACTGGAATTACTTTGATCTATGATTTTTTTATTAGAATAATAAACTTAACATACCGTTACTATTATTTTGTCAATCAGGGAGGGCGTCCCTAGTGGTAACACTGACTGCAGCTGTTCACTGTTGATTGCGTCTCTCGGGTATGTGGGTGTATTGTTTACTGTTTGTTTATTTTACGTTAACCTAAGCTAACTAGTGATTTCTCACTGATAATTATGGTAAGTTGGAATCCAAAGCAGTGTGACATTACTCCAAAAAATATTGTATGACATTACTCGTAAAGTTGATAAAAACGTCCACGTCCCCTACTAGGCTAGGCCCATCAGTACACCAGTGTGTCAAACGATGGATTTTGGGTTTTAGTACTGGCATGAATTTCATTAAATTAATAAATGATTTATTAAACAACATATCATAACCTTTTCATTTTTAATATGAAATTGATTTTTAAAAACAATACAATTTTCATTAAAAGTGAATAAAAATACCTAGATTATTTATTATAAAACGATGCAATAAAACGATGCAATCTTGCAATAAAAACATGCCTTTTTACAACAAATTTTCATTTATTTTCTTTAATCAGCTTTATATACAAAAATAATGCATTGAATTTAATGGAATTTAAGAATATTTACCACATACAATTTTAAAATTTTTCTTTGTGTGTATATACATATATATAGCCTATATGGCATTGCGGATTTCATTTTTAAAACTGTTAGGGGAGTGCCCTTTTTTCAACTGAGCCCCTGCCCTTCTGAAAGTCTGTGCACGTCACTGAATTACCTGGCTAGTCGAGATTGTCCTCAGCCAGAGTCTAGTTCCTTTTTGAAGACGTCCACTTTTATGTTTCTCATTTCTTTTGGCAATTTAACATAAAACTTTGGTCCTTTTATTGCGAAGCTATTCTTACGTACGATTAAAGCTTCTCTTTACCTGGTTTTCAGTTTGGGAATTCGGCGCATTCTGTCTTTCCTATTTTCTATTGATGTTTGGAAGATCATAAGATTATTCTTGAGATTTTCATAAGTCGATGATGGTGTATCTCTCGTTCTTCTCCCTTCCAAGGAATAGAATACAGGTTCAGTTCATGGACCTTTATCCAGCGATTTAAATATTTTAATCACCTATTTTCGCTGTGAAATTCCTTTATATGGGTGATCCAGATAAATGGGACCCATAAAAAAAAGCCAAATATTCTTAATATTTAATTCCTTTCATAAAAACTATATATCATTCGAAAGAGTAGAGTTACAAGTTTATTATAAATATTTATTTTTAAAAATGACTCCTTTCAAATGTGCTCCATTAATTGCCAAGCATTCCAGTGTTCTCGCTTGTAAGTTCTGCATCACTTTTGCAAGAGTGTGCGGTGGTATGGCCTGTATCTCATTTGTGATGGCGGCCTTCAATTCTTGCAAGGTCGTTGGGTTATTTCTGTAGACCCTACTCTTTAAATATCCCCAGAGATAATAATCTAAGGGAGAAAAATCCGGAGACCTTGCGGGCCATTCAACGTCTCCAAATATTGAGATTAACTCGCCTGGAAACGTTTGACGCAAAACTGCCATGCAGTTCCTCGTGGTATGGCAGGTAGCTCCGTCTTGTTGGAACCGGTGGTTTTCTAGACAAAGATCTCTTAATTTAGGAATAAGGAAATCGGTCAACATTTTTTCGTAGCGATCACCATTTACAGTGACCGTGTTTCCGGTGGAATCCTCGAAAAAGTACGGCCCTATGATCTGAGATGCAGTAAGACACACCAAACAGTTACACGCTGACTATGCAACGGGACTTCGGTAATATTCAATGGATTTTCTGTTGCCCAGAAACGACAATTTTGTTTGTTTACAGTTCCATTCAAGTGAAAATGGGCTTCGTCTGACATAATCAAAGTTGCTAGAAAATTGGTGGTGTCATTTACCTTCTGTTGGATCCATTGACAGAATTGTCGTCTTCGTGCGAAATCTCCATGTTTAGTTGTTGCACGTCTGATGCTTATGTTAGGATTATCCTGTACAATTTCATGAGTTCTGTTAATGATCTCGTCTATCCTTGCTGTGCGCACTCTTCCAGTTGGTTTTCTTTTTCCAATGCTGCCAGTTAGGGAAAAATTTCTGACACACCGACGGATTACTTTCTTAGAAGGTGATTTTGACATCTGAAAATTTGTTTGAAAGATCTTTGAGCTGAAACTACACTTCTTCCATGCTCATAATATTGCTCAGTTATGAAACGTAGCTGTTCCACAGTCCATGCAGTCATCTTGAAGGGTTAGTTTTAACTAACACTTTTATTTTGTTTTGTATCTTATCTTGTCTTGTATTGTCAAAACCTATACAATCCTGTACAAACTTGTAACTATCCTCTTTCGAATGATGCGTATGATTTTATAAAAGGACTTATACTTTAAGAGTTACAGGGGTTTCTTTTGGGTCCCATTTCTCTGGATCACCCTTTATTTCTACTATTAACTATTTTCATCTATTTTTTTCTATTTTTTGTATGGGAAGGTAAAATCAAAAATAGTCCCGCTTTGGTATTATTAAGGTTTTTAGTATACTCGGATAAAGGAATCATCGTATATTTTAGTATGTCCTCGTAAAAGAATCGTTTCTCTCAAGTGGCACAATGTTAATGTATATATACTGTTATTCTTTCCGCTTAATTTATTATCTCGTGTATTGTGCATCTCAAATTTTACATCGTTCATCTCATAACCACTACAAATCCTTTGCTCCTGAATTTCTTTGAATTTCTCGTCCAGTTAGAGTGTAAAATAGGTCATACTTTTCAGTCCCTCTTTTTCTTGAATATAGAAGGGAGTTGAAAATTTTAATTTGGCGTTAAATTTCATACTGTCCTTTGTGAACTATGAGTAAAGCCTAAAGCTTAAGGGCCAAATTAAATAAATAAATAGTCCAGCTTCACAATTATTTATGTCATTGTAAATTGTAAAACCAATTTATTTATTTTATTATTAATAAAGGTTATTCAATTCAATTCAATATTGTAACTATCTCTTCGTGCAGGGACTTAACATCATTAGGATTTTTATCAATCTGTTAACTTTTGAGTCGTCCGAAAAGGATGTTACTGTATTAGTGCTTATCACTTATTTATTCATATAAGTTATCATTATTATTATTATAAATAACAGGGGAATATATACTCTTCTTTGGGGTACTGAGCTACAAATCTCGGATCCTGATCACAACATTCCTTGGACAGAAAAAACAATTTTCTTTCGTTCTCTTGACATTTTCCAACTTTTTGTGTTATTCTCATACATTTCAGTTTATGCGCAATTGCTCCTTAGTTACAGTTATCAATGGTTTTAGTAAATTCTGCATGTATTGCATCATACTGTATGTATTGCATTTTCGAGTGCGTCTATAATATTGTTATAGAATTCTATCAGTCGAGAGAGATACGATATTTTTCATCTGAATTCATATTCATTTCCGTGTTATTTATAGATTTTCTCCCTAACTACTCTTTTGAACATTTGAATAACATGTGATATTATATATATATATATATATATATATATATATATATAAATATATATATATATATATATATATATACACATATATATATATCGTAAAGAACGACGCTTGTATTGGAGATATTCCGCGCAAGACGAGAGAGAGAGAACGGAACAAATGAAAAAATGAGGTAACCACCTGGGAATCGAACCCGGGATCTTCCGATTGCGTCAGACGGCAATCGGAAGATCCCGGGTTCGATTCCCAGGTGGTTACCTCATTTTTTCATTTGTTCCGTTCTCTCTCTCGTCTTGCGCGGAATATCTCCTATACAAGCGTCGTTCTTTACGTTATTTATACTGCGTGTTCTTTGCAGTTGTATATATATATACATATACATATACATATATATATATATACATATACATATACATATACATATACATATATATATATATATATATATATATATATAATATATATTATATATATATATAGTATATATATACGAGGGTAATTCAATAAGTATCCGCACTTTTTATTTTCACAATTTTATTTTCACATCTGATAGATTATAAACATCACTTCTCAACATAGTTTCCCTGTTTCTCAATACACTTAGTCCAGTGATCTACAAGCTTCCTAATGCCATCAGAAAAGAATGTTTTTGGCTGTGTGCGTAGCCAGTCATGCACCGCCTCCTTCAGGTCATCATCGCCTTGGAATCGCTGACCTCTCAAAGCGTCTTTTAGTGGTCCAAACAGGTAAAAATCCGAAGGTACTAGGTCTGGACTGTAGGCTGGATGGTCGAGAACTTCAAATTTAAGTTCTTGAAGGCATTTTCTACTCTGTGCAGCGGAATGAGGGCGCTCATTGTCGTGTAACAGATAACACCTTCCGACAATCTCCAGTTGCAAGGAAGTTCAAAGCACAGCCGTCAGCAGGTAAAGTATGCTAACACTGTTTTGGGATACACGAGGCCCTATCCTTGAACATTATCTAGAGCGTGGAACAACAGTAACAAGTGCATCCTATTCTGACATGCTTCGGAATGAGTTAAAGCAAGCAATTCGCACAAAACGGAGAGGGAGATTGTCGGAAGGTGTTATTCTGTTACATGACAATGCGCGCCCTCATACCGCTGCGCAGACTAGAAAATGCCTTCAAGAACTTAAATTTGAAGTTCTCGACCATCCAGCCTACAGTCCAGACCTGGTACCTTCGGATTTTTACCTGTTTGGACCACTAAAAGACGCTTTGAGAGGTCAGCGATTCCAAGACGATGATGACCTGAAGGAGGCGGTGCATGACTGGCTACGCACACAGCCAAAAACATTCTTTTGTGATGGCATTAGGAAGCTTGTAGATCGCTGGACTAAGTGTATTGAGAAACAGGGAGACTATGTTGAGAAGGGATGTGTTTATAATCTATCAGATGTGAAAATAGAATTGTGAAAATGAAAAGTGCGGATACTTATTGAATTACCCTCGTATATATATATATATATACATATATATATACATATATATATATATATATATATATATTATATATATATATATATATATATATATATATATATATATATATACACATATATATATATATATACATATGTATTTGGAAACTTCGCAAGCATTCAAATCCATATTCTTTATCTGATATTACGATTTAGAAATAGAGACGTGCCATCTTCAAAGGCCTTTAAATATTCATTTCTATCCACAGATATTCCTTGGTCATTTAAATTGGCCGGAATATATGCATTGGAGAATTAATTCAACAATGACTAACTATGTATTTCGCTCGATGCTCGCAATATATATACACAGTACACATCTATATCTTTCTAACGAATTCACTATCTATCTGTTTATCTACACACGCACACACACACACACACACACACATATTCTAACTTCACGCTTCCCATTATATCAGCGTGGTTAAGCAACGATAGATATTTTCAATCGTTGAATGGGTGAACCTCCTTCGCGTTCAGATGATGTAGCGACTCTCGGATAGTTTGTTTGGATCCCACCACGTAAAGTTGTACATCCCCTGCGTCATATGACCTTTGCCATTACGAAAAAGGTTAACAAGAATTATAATCATGAACTTTAGTGATGACGGCGTTTATAAAAACTTAATTTTGCACCTGGAAAATACTCGTATTTTATTATTAAAATAATTAATAAGAAATTGCGTGAAATTTAAGTTGAAATTCATGTCTGACTTTTACAATTATGTAATCGCCCTCAAAGATAACATTTCAGTATTAAATGGTTCTGTAATTCGTCAACCATCAACTTTTAGGATTATTTCACAGTAAACTTCTTAACTTTAAAAAACTTTACTTTGAAAGTACTTAGTTATATATATATATAATATATATATATACACACACACACACACACACACACACACACACGGCCTTGTGCTTGTGTTTACAATACATTGGTTTGAAGGAAATTATATGCGGTTCCTGTATGTTTTCACAGTGTAAAATGGTATGGCTGACGCTTGAAAAGGTGCAGTTTATGAAGATTCATCGCTTCGAATCACACCACTGAGAAGAATAAATAAAAGCAATGGGCGAGCGATCATGCATTTCTGACCTTTGGCCATAATTTGTTAATGAATATAAATTTTGAATATTTATTCATGTGTGCTGTAAGAATTCTCATTCCCCTGCTGAAGATATGACAGGTTAAATCTCTCTGAAAAAACAATCTTATATATCATGTTTTTTCTGCATTTCACACCCTCGTATATATATATATATATATATATATATATATATATATATATATATATATATATATATATATATATATATATATATATATATATATATATATATACAATATAAAGATATTCACCAGCGGACACAGTTGGCACATTTTAATTATATAAAGGCAAGCGTTTCCGAAATATTCTTTTTCCACCTCCTATATATATATATATATAAAATTTCATACACAGCTCCATTCTTAGAAAATCGTAACGTGACGCTGAAAAGGAAAACCTGTTTTTAAAAGCTTTCGTAAGACACACGTTTCGGAACTTAACTTCATTTATCATCGGTAAAATTAAAAGAAATTCAATTAAAGAATTAAAATAAGAACAAAAGCAAAATTTAACACAAAAAGCTATAATTGTAAAAATTCTACAAACTAATGGAAGACTAAATCAAAAAATGTCAGAAAAAGGATACACAAAAGCAAAAAATCAAAATTAAAATGTGAACATGTGGAAACAATTGTGCACACTGAGAGGTTAATTACAATAATGAGTTAAAATGGATGCCTACTTCAAGAAATATGCCATAATATATCTTTAAAGTGGAAAGGATTTAGTGTGTGAGTGGTTACGTGACGGTGCTTCCGTAAGGCTGATTTTGGTGGTTTGTAAAAGGTTAGAGAAGAACAACTGCAAATACTCCTTGGCTCGTCTGTTTTAACTTTGAAATGATGGGAAGTACTACCAATGTAACTCGCATTACAACGAGTACAATTCAAAGCATAAACAAATGACCAACTAAAATAAGTTTTCACTGCGATAATTTGTGAAAATGAGGGGAAATATTGATTTTGGGGTAAAAGTTGGGATAAAAGTTGGGAAATTAAAACGTTTTACGCATAAAAATAGTTGTGGGTTAATAAATCTTATTTAGAAAGTGTTCGGTTTGGGAAAGAATTATTGATAGAAGCATCTTCAAGGAAAGTAATTTCTTGATAAAATCATAGCTAAGAGCATTTAAGTTGGCAAGCGTGGTGGATGAGGACTTTAATGAAGTTAATTTTATATAACAAAGGCATATCAGTGAAGGAGTTAGCGCCTGGACCGGTATAGGTGGATTTGCAAGGGAGGTAACTTAACCATGAATTTCGTTACTCTCATCTTCTTCAAATAATTAAAGTAAGCTAAAAAGAATAATAAATGCAAACACATTAACTCTAATAGCTGCTTTCACTGAATCCATACAAACTACATTAATATACGTGGATTTCTTATTTTTTAAATTAACTTAAATTTTTCAAATATTGTTATTCATGTAACTGTCACGTGATAAAAGGTTAAGACTTCAGCATTTAGAAAGAATACTTTTTCATATATTTTTCAACAATCCTTATACATACACTGTATAATGTATATGTAAGTTTGACTGAAACTCAAATATTTGATGATGCAAGGAAAACAGTGACTTTTCAAAGCCTGCATTCAAATTCATAGAAGAATATTTAAAAGTACAAAGTAAAGATTAAAAAAACTTAAAAAATGAATGTCATAAAAATATACATAATATTGCTGTGAAACTGAGAGCTATTTTTTTTAAAAAAAATGAAGAATTATTCAAGAATAATTTTAAGGAAAAATAATTTTTTTATGGAATTTTTTAAAATTTTACGCGTTTTTTGAAACTCTTATTAGAGGTACGTATTTTTTTGAAACGTCACGTCATGAATAAATAAGCATATCAGAGAGAGAAAAGCTTTCTGGTATTTCCGATTTACATACGTTCTAATTAAGGATTTGAATTTTAGGGGCCGTAAAATATATATACAAAGGAATACAAAGAAACACCAAAGAGTAACAGACCGGCTGGTTCCTACGAGGCTGTCTGTTGAAGAAGGAAAGTTAAAAAGTGTAAAAATATATAAAGACAAGTGAAAGATTTAAAGCAAAGCAAAGAGGTTTTAAGGGAAAGGAAGAAATGTAAAGATAAAATAAAAATATAAAAGTAAAGAGGAGGTAATCCGAGTGAAAATTCAACGATACTTCTAAGCTAACAAATGTTTCTAACTGGGAGTTTAAGGCAAGATAAGCATCTAGTCTCTTTTTAAAGAATTCGAACGAATTACTTTGAGCTACGCTGGATGGCAATCCATTCCACAAATTAAATATACACTCGAAGAAAACATGTTTAGCTTCATTAGAATTAAAATGTTTACCCACTAATTTCAGACCATTACCGCGAGTTCTATTTGCATTTCTGAAGATGAAATATTTTTCGGCGTCAACATTTATCAAAACCTTGGATCATTTTAAACACCTGGATTAAATATCCTCGCATTCACCTTTGAAAAAGTGAGAATTGAATAGTGAATAACATTTATTAATGATAAAATAAATACATTGGTTTTACAATTAACAATGACATAAATAATTGTGAAGCTGGACTATTTATTTTATTTAATTTGGTCCTTAAGTTTTAGGCTTTAATGGGCTCATAATATTTATTTTAAGAATAAATTTAACGTTTCTAAATGGGCAGAGTATGATTTGTTTCTAAGTCTATGAATGATCTAAGTAGCCCATCGCCGCACTCTTTCATTATGTCTATGTCCTGTCGTAAATATGGAGATCAGAAATTAACGCAGTATTCCAGGTAGGGGTGCACTTAAGAATTATACAGGGTGATCGAAAAGTCTCTCCGCAGTAGTAATAAGATATTTACTTTATTGAAATTTTACATAAGAAATATAAGAATTCGGACGTTTTCCAGTTTATGTACCGTTTTCTACAATGTTGGCTTTTATGCAACTTTCTAGTGTTTCTTTGCTTCTGTTAGGCACAGCATAGAGTAAAACAGAAGGTTAGGTTAGGTTAGGTTAGGTTATCAAGAACTTACCTCTCTTAAAAAGTTGTTATAATCGACGGCGTTGTATGACCAATCAAAAATAAATTATATGAAAAACGGTACACAAACTGGAAAAGGTCCAAGAATTCTATAAATGTAATGACATATCATTGTTACCTGTTTAGAGTAAGTAACGTAGCAAGACTTAGTTTAGAGTAAGTAACGTAGCAAGACTTAGCTTAGACTAGCCTAGACATCGCCAATATTTTGTTAAAGATTTCACGATATCGTACAATTTTCATTAAAATATCTAACTTCAATAAAGTAAATATCTTATTACTACTGCGGAGACACTTTTCGATCACCCTATATAATGTTAGCATTGTTTACTCCAACTTAAATTCAAATGATCTACCAATTACTCTTAAGATTCTATTTGCTTTCCTGACCGCTTCAACACATTCCTTTCTCGGTTTAAGAGTGTCGGCAACAATATATCTAAATCTTTCTCTTCCGTAACACTCGTTTGTGTCTTGTCGAGCACAAAATACTTTTCTTTAACATTGTTTCTACCGAGATTCAACGTTTTACATTTATCTATTTTAAAGTTCGTTTGCCAAATTTCCGTCCACTCGAGTAATTTATAAATATCTTCTTGAATTTGCAAATGTTTTACCGCTGATTTTATTTGTCTCCCTAGTTTGATATCATCCGCAAATTTTCCAATTATACTCTTAATTCCTATATCAATGTAAGTGATATAACTACTAGGGGCACTCAATATATTATGCCCCACCCTTTTTTTCGTAGCTAAATAATAGGCCATGGGGCTGAAATATCTTTGGGGCCTTAATTTTGAACTTTCTGCGCTTCATATAACCTGATTTTTCCAGTTTGAACCTCCCCTCTCCCCTCCTTGTATAAAACGGCTTTTAAACGCCCTTGTATAAAACCGATGGTTAACGCAGTTTCGAAATGGCGTCTGACAGTGATGTGCGTCGTAAACAGAGAGCTGTTATCGAGTTCTTAACCGCAGAGAAGGAAATAGTTGGAAATATTCACAAACATCTACAAAACGTTTACGGAGATGCTGTTGTTGATCGAAGCACAGTTGGACGCTGGTCTAAACGTGTGAGATCATCGGAGAGAGGGAGAGCCAGCCTCGATGATGAGCCACGCAGGGTCGCCCGGCATCGACTGTGACATCTCACACTGTGCAACGTGCTAACAGCATCATTCGATCAAATCGGCGTATCACTGGAGCTAGGAATTAGTGAAGGAAGTGTGAATACGATAATTCAGCAACTGGGATACTCAAAAGTGTGTTCACAGTTTGTTCCTCGCCAACTGACTAAAGATCACAAAGCCCAAAGAAGAGAAATTGCTTCTGAATCGTTGGTTCGATACGAGACAGAAGGGGATGACTTCCTTTCACGAATTGTGACTGGAGATGAGACTTGGGTACACCACTTTGAACCTGAAACAAAACGCCAATCCATATAGTGGCATCACACAGACTCCCCACGCAAGAAAAAGTTCAAAATGGCTCCCTCTGCAGGAAAGATTATGGCCACCATCTTCTGGGACATGAAAGGGGTGATTCTGATTGACATTATGAAGAAAGGACAAACAATCAACTCAGGGGCACATATTGCTTCCCTACAAAGTCTCCAGAGACGTATAAAGCGAGTTCGAACGGAGAGAAAACTGGAAGACGTCCTTCTTTTGCACGATAACGCAAGATCACACAACAGTTTGCAAACAAGAGAGGCCATCACAAAAATGCGCTTGACTGTGTTACCCCACCCTCCATACAGCCCGGATCTGGCACCTTCAGACTTCCATTTGTTTGGGCCAATGAAGAATGCTATTCATGGAAGAAAGTTTCAGAGTGACGATGAGGTTGTTGTGGAGGTTAAGAGCTGGCTCCAGCGGAACCCAGTGGACTTTTACCAGCAAAGAACAAAGGCCCTTGTTTCGAGGTGGAGGAAAGCCATAGAAAAGGATGGAGACTATGTGGAAAAATAAAAACGTGTAAAAAAGGTATGTAACTACTTGTGTACAAAATTTCTGGAACTTACAAGGAAACTTGGAAAAAAAAAAAAAGGTGGGGCAAAATATACTGAGTGGCCCTCGTAATAAAAAGAACTGGTCTCAGAACTGATAGCTGAGACACGCTGCTAGTTGCACTTTTCCAGTTAGACTCTTTGCCATTAATAACCACTCTTTCTTTACGTCCACTAAGTAAATTTTTAATTTATGATATTTAAGAACATTACCATCAATTCCGTAAGAATGAAGTTTAGCTAATAATATTCTACGTGGCACTATGTCAAACGTTTTTAGAAAATCGAAATTATAATATCTACTGTTTTACTTTCGTCATATACAATATCATTAAAGAAATCGAACAGATTAGTAAGACAAGAATGGTTACGTCGAACGCAGTGTTGAGAATCTTTGATTAATTTATTAATTTCTTAGTGATTAACTTTTTGTCCCGAACGATCGTCTCCATAAACTTATCAACTACTGAAGTCAGACTAATGGGATGATCATTTCCTAGAACCGATTTCTCCCCTTTTTTAAATATTGGCGTAATGTTTGCAATTCCAATCGAACGAACTTCTCCAGGCTGTAACGATTTATTAAGTATATATAAATATATATATGAACAGAAGGATCAACACAACGGCAAACATTTTCATTTATTTGTACTTCAGACGTTTCGACAAATCTTTTGTCATCAAATGCATTTCTTTGCCATTACGAAGAAATTTGGTTGAAAAGTTGTCCTAGTAGTTTTAAACCCATATATTACAGAAGATACGTGGATGGATGACACTTTCTTAATATTTAACCATCCTTCACACGTAAAACTTTTCTTGATTATCTTAATAAACAACATAGTAATATTAAGTACACATGTGAAAACGAAACAAATAATAGTTTACCTTTCCTGGATGTTTTAGTTAAACGGGCTCATAATAAGTTCCATACTTCACTATTTCGAAAAACAAACTTTTACTGGCTTGGGAACCAATTATTTAAGTTGTATGTTTTATAAATATAAGATTAGTGCTATAGTAACATTATTAACAAGAAGTTACCGTATTTGTTCGGATTACTTTTCGTTAAACGAAGAATTTAAATTTTTTAAAACAGTACTTTATTAACAATTACTACCCTTCTCATCTATTCGATAACCAATTAAAAAAAATTTTAAATAACACTTTTGATACTAAACCCCATAACTACAGTACAAAAAGAAACCAGATATATTAAATTACCTTTTTATGGTTATTTATCATTGCGTATTCGAGGTGAATTGTCCAAAACTCAAGTCTAGTTATCCCCAAATAAATTTTAGATTCGCCTTCGTCAACCCACTTAAATTATCAAATTTTTTAAAGTTCAAAGATGAATTCCCCAAAACTGTATGCCCCAATGTTGTTACAAATACACGTGCGACAGCTGTAAGGCTGCGTATATTGGCAGCACTCAACTCCAACTGGAGGTGCGCCTTTCTCAACATTTGGGCTTGTCAGTCCGTACCAACCGTCCCCTCAGTAGCCCTCCACAATCCGCAATTAGAAACCATAGTAATGAAAACTACCATCCCCTTCACAAAACTCAGTTTGAAATTTTAACTAGATCCAATAACCTTACAGAACTCCGAATTTTAGAATCTTTGTACATCTATAGAAACAAACCCTCCCTTAAAATAATAGCTCATCCTACAAATTACAACTCTTTTAACTAACCAACCCTTTCTAATCCTCTGACCATCCAGTGTTCTCTTAGACTTTGCCAAGTATGGAGGTGGATGTAAAACATTGTGTATTTACCATTGAGGTAATTAATTTAATTGTAGTTTTTATAGTGATGAAATTTAAATGATTTTAATTTTGTATTGATGCAATTTTCATTTTGCTTAAGGTTTTAATTTTAATGGTTTTAATATTGTATTGATGTAATTTTCACTTTTCACTTTCTACTTTGTTTTAAGGTGTAAGACTTAATTCACTGATGATGACAAAAGATTTGTCGAAACGTCTGAAGTACAAATAAATGAAAAATGTTTGCCGTTGTGTTGATCCTTCTGTCATCTGTAAGCTCCGTTTCCCTAAGGAGAAGTCAATAGCTTGATATTAAATATATATATATATATATATATATATATATATACACACACACACTGTATTATGTAAAGAACGACGCTTGTGTAGAAGAGCGTTCCGCACAAAATGAGGAGGGAGAACGAGCAAATGAAAATGAGGTACCTCCCAAGAAATCGAACCCGGGATCATCCAATTGCCGGTCGGATCCGGGTTCGATTCCTATGAGGTACCTCATTTTTTCATTTGCTCGTTCTCCCTCCTCATCTTGTGCGGAACGCTCTTCTACACAAGCGTCGTTATTTACATTAATTATACTGTGTTTTGTTTGCAGTTAAAATGTGTATATATATTATATATATATATGAGAGGGGAAACTATTGCGCAGCAATTCATTTGTTTACGTACTTACCTGGACCTTGAATTTTATTACGATTAATTTTAACTATGACCGAGAGTACTTTACTTTCACTAATGGTAAAATCGTGAAGCTTTAAATGATCATCACTCAACATAATTACGGGAACGGAAATGTTTATATTTTCGTTATCAAACACGGAAGAGAAGAATTTACTTAAAACTTTCGTCATTTGTAAGTCATCGTAAATGTGTTCGTTGTTTTCGCCTTTGAGTAGACCAATAGTCTGCAAAGCTACTTTTTTACTGTAATTATAGCATTCCTTTGGATTCGATTTAATTATGCCTACTTTTTCTAATAGGTTTTGGAGCAAGTGTAGTTTACATCCCTTGACGCAAAAGGGGACACAAACTACACTACGTCAAAGTAGGGAAACGTAAACTACACTAGGATCTTTAGACACATTTTGAATAACCTGAAGATCAGGGTCCCCAGCCTTCGTTAGTTAGCCTTATAAGACTAACTAACGAAGGCGGGGCCCTGATCTTCAGGTGATCCGACATTTTTTAAATGAATCCATTAAATAAAACGTTAAAACTAACGAAAATATTACAACTTAACCAAACCAATCGTCAATATACAGGGTGTCCCATAAGTCCGGCATCATAGGAGAAGTTCATATTTTTCTATTTCTACAAACCATAATTCATATTTTTCTTATGCTCGGGATGCCAATTTCCCGTCCACCATTCTGCTCAGTGACGAGGCTGTTTTTTATGGAAATGGTGAGGTAAATCGACAGAACACCCGCTACTGGTCTCAAAACAATCCTCACTGGTATACCTCTTCAAAGGAACAAGGTGCATCTCGGGTGATGGTATGGTGCGGCATTTGGAAGGATCGCATCATAGGCCCCCCTCCTTTTCGATGAACATGTCACTGGAGGCACCTACCTACGTACGCTCAAGGAAGAAGCATTTCCCAGTGTCTTGAACAAAGAAGGAAATTTCCCAACATGGTTCCAGCAAGACGGCGCTCCTGCACATTACAGCACCCAAATAAGGGAATAGCTGTACTAACAATTCCCTGGTCACTGGATAGGACGTCGAAGGCCTGTGGAATGGCCAGCAAGAAGCCCGGATCTCACGCCACTAGATTTTTATCTCTGGGATCACTTGAAAGCGCTGGTATACGCAGAGAAAATTAGGAGTGTTGAACATTTGCGGCAGCGCATTGGGGCATGTAACACCATTACTCCTGAAATCATTCACCGTATGCTTGCTGACTGGGTATCACGTCTGAATTTGTGTATTGAAAACAATGGTGGACATATTGAGCACGTTCTGTAAATAAAAGCTTTTGTTTTGCCTTTTTTTATTATTTTTCCTATGATGCCGGACTTATGGGACACCCTGTATATATATATATATATATATATATATATATATATATATATATATGATGAATAAAACCACGAAGGAAAGGAAACACAGAGTGGTGCTCAAGCGCTTTCGTCTAATGACATCATCAGGAACACTGAAGTAAGTAAAGAGTTCAAGAATATATATAGAGGTTACAAAAAAAAGAAAATATATATATATATATAGTAAATATAGAAATAAAAATTGGGGAGGAGCATACAAATTTGCAATGAAAACTACCAATTTTAGCACTTTGCCTGAATTCAACACAAGATCAAATAGATTGTTTACAGCCAATTTTATAGATAATGCCTGAATGATATATAGGTCACAAAAAAAAAAAAATAAAATAAAAATAAATTAAAAAAAAAAATTGTAAGAGGAGCATACAAATTTATAAGGGAAAATTACCAAAGGTTTAGCATTCTGCCCTTCTTGTCTAAATCCGTTCTGAACGAATTCAAAACAACGGGATCGAGTTGAAAAAGACCTTTGCTCATGTTAAAGTTATTTGTAAATTGAATAATAGCAGACTCAAGAATATTTCTATTAACAGTGTTGCTAGAGTGAAAAAAAACTGAAGCATTATTCCAATCAATACAATGGGATAACTCTGACAAATGGACAAAAAGAGCACTGGACGACTGTCCGTTCTAACGGAATAATGATGCTGTTTTACACGCGTGTGCAAATCCTTTCCCGTCTGGCCAATGTAAAAGGAATCACATTGTTTACAACCAGTTTTATAGATAATGCCTGAATTATTGGTAGGGCTATTTTTCACTATGATATTTTTCACAATATTGTTATATGAAAATATTACATTAATATCCAAAAGTTTAAGTACATTAGCAATGCCTAAAATGCCCGGGAAAAATGGAAGTACTAAAATATTCTTTGAGAAAGTGCGAGTGTTATTATTCACACGATAGAAGGTTCGTTTTGCCTTGTTAAGACAAGATTCCATAAACGCAGGTGGGTAGCACAGATCACTTCCAATACTGTTGATTTTTTACAATTCGACATCGATGTATTCCGGACTGGCGATCCTAAGAGCGCGGAGAAACATTGAAGAAAATATGGCCTTCTTAATAGGGGTGTCATGTTCAGAGTAAAAGTGTACGTAGGCCAAATTGTTTGTTTTTTCCGATAGATACTAAACTTAAAACCTGGGCTTTCCCTCTGTACACGCACATCCAAAAACGGGATTGAGTTGTCTTGGTCCACTTCTAAAGTAAACTTAATGGAGGGGACTTGATCATTTAACTGAAGGAGGAAGTCATCCAGATCACGATTCATGGGCCAGATACACAAAATATCGTCGACGTACCGCAATCATGGGATGCCAACCCCCAGGATTCTCGGAATGCAAGTAATTTCGAAAAACTCCATATAAATATTGGAGAGGAGGGGCGACAAGGGGTTGCCATTGGCCTTCCCAAAAACCTGTTGATAATACTCGCTATTGAAAGTGAATTTACAGTCTTTGATGCAAAGCTTAATAAGTTTCAAAACGATGTGTGCAGGTAGTGGCAGGTCGTTTATGCGTTTATGGAATCTTGTCTTAACAAGGCAAAACGAACCTTCTATCGTGTGAATAATAATACTCGCACTTTCTCAAAGAATATTTTAGTACTTCCATTTTTCCCGGGCTTTTTAGGCATTGCTAATGTACATAAACTTTTGGATATTAATGTAGTATTTTCATATAATAATATTGTGAAAAATATCATCGTAAAAAATAGCCCTACCAATAATTCAGGCATTATTTATAAAATTGGTTGTAAACAATGTGATTCCTTTTACATTGATCAGACGGGAAAGGATTTGCACACGCGTGCAAAACAGCATCAATATTCCGTTAGAACGGGACAGTCGTCCAGTACCCTTTTTGTCCATTTGTCAGAGTTATCCCATTGTATTGATTGGAATAATGCTTCAGTTTTGTTTCACTCTAGCAACACTGTTAATAGAAATATTCTTGAGTCTGCTATTATTCAACTTACAAATAACTTTAACATAAGCGAAGGTCTTTTTCAACTCGATCCCGTTGTTTTGAATTCGTTCAGAACGGATTTAGACAAGAAGGGCAGACTTCTAAACCTTTGGTAATTTTCCCTTATAAATTTGTATGCTCCTCTTACAATTTTTATTTTTCAATTTATTTTTATTTTATTTTTTATTTTTTTTTGTGACCTATATATCATTCAGGCATTATCTATAAAATTGGTTGTAAACAATCCATTTGATCTTGTGTTGAATTTGGGAAAAGTGCTAAAATTGGTAGTTTTCCTTACAAATTTGTATGCTCCTCCCACAATTTTTATTTCTATATTTACTATATATCAGTGATGTAGGTCTCGAGATTGGTCTCGGTCTCGAGACCGATCTCGAGACCCAATTTGCAGATCTCGATCTCGATCTCGGTCTCTGCTATTTAGATCTCGGTCTCGATCTCGGTCTCGACAGACGCGGTCTCGGTTTTTCTCCCGAGACCTTTCGAGACCTCTCGAGACCGTAATGAAAAATACATGTTATTGGCATACTCATGATGGTGGCTTGGTTGAACAGACACAATTCAGAATGTTTATGAAAGTTTGTAAAAGTAAGGGACTCTAGGTATTCACTAATCAGTCACCCTGTTTTGAGTTGCCACGTTTGTCTTGCGGGGGCGGTGTGGGTCTGGCCAATATTGCCATGACTGTTTAACAGTGCCTGCCTCTAGTGCTCCAATTGAGCGTGTATTTAGCCATGGAGGCAATAATGAAGCCCCACAGAAGTCGAACTTCAGCAGATCTTCATTAAACCTTCTGTAACAGATATAAAAGAAGTAAATAACTAAAAAGTACGTATATATATATTCATTTCTTAATTTATAGGCTACACCTTTTGCATTCAACACACTACATCTGAGAAAGTAGTTATTAGTTTATTAATATACTTAACATAGTCTAATTTCCATAGTAGTGTAAAACAAATTGAAAGGGCATGAGCTTGGTCTCGATCTCGATCTCGGTCTCGAATTTTAAGGGTCTCGATCTCGGAAGGTAGATCTCGATCTCGAACCTTTGATCTCGGTCTCGATCTTGGTCTCACAGGATCAGGTCTCGGTCTCGGTCTCAGTCTCGGACTTGGTGGTCTCGACTACATCACTGCTATATATATATATTTTTTTTTTGTAACCTATATATAGTTTTGAACTCTTTACTTACTTCAGTGTTCCTGAGGATGTCATTAGACGAAAGCGCTTGAGCACCACTCTGTGTTTCCTTTCCTTCGTGGTTTTATTCATCATAAATATTTTTTACGTGTTACTTTCGTGAAATAATTTTCATATTATAATATATATATATATATATATATATATATATTTATATATATATAAATTGACTATTGGTTAGGTGAAGTGTAATAGTTTCGTTAGTTTTAACGTTTTATTTGATTAGGTATACGCAGACAAAGTTGGGGAATGCAAACTACACTAGGATAATGTAGGGGAACGTAAACTACTCTAGGATAATGTAGGGGAACGTAAACTCCACTAGGCACCACGGGGGGACGTAAACTACACTTGCTCCTAAGTTTTTTACTTTGCCTTCTCAATACTTTGTAAGCATTTTCATCGGACAAATTACTTATTTGTTTCTTTAAATTTAAAATATGCATTCCTTTTTAACGTTAAACTAATTTTAATTTCAGCATTCCACCATTTAGGATTAATAAACTTCGCTAGTCTCTTGTACGTAATGGGATATTATTGTATTCTAAACGTTTAAAATAATTAAAAACGAAGTCCACGTGCCATTGATGTCATCGCGCGATAGAGCCTCATCCCAATTATGGATCGAAAGTTGCAGTTATGTCACGAAATTTAGCTCTTTTAAAATCCAAAATGTATTCCAGGCCCTCCGAATTATGAACATTAATTTTAATTTCAAATCATATTATTTGCCTATGAACACCGGTGGAGAAGTAGTCTCCTACAGAGATATTATCATTTCAGTAATTCTAGAATATTGCGTTCTCTTGTGGGTTCCTTGACCATTTGAAAAAGTGAACTTTCGAGCAAACCCTAGTACAATCGACGACCGAAATTAGACTATAAAGGACCACCCCAATCCCTGCAAAGTAAATTAAGATCCCCCCCATAATTATCACATCATCATCTAATATACTATTTCAGAAATGAAGCCTTATATATATATATATATATATATATATGTAACAGTGTTTTTGCGCACACCTACAGGTCGCTACAATTGCTGTAGAACAATGCGGTTTTCACCATTCGATGCGTCTTTTTATTGTGCAGTGCCCATGCTAAAAAAAAATTCCCTAACATAATTCCTTCCCACCTTTTAGGGGTACAGTTCTTCCCATGCCTGTACACGCATTTTTTTAATTTTTCATTTTTAATCATAATTTTGGCACAAAATAAGTCAATATTTACTAAACATTTAATATCATTCGATTCACAAAAGATTTATTTATCGATTCAATTTAAAAAAATATATATTTTTAAAATTCATAAAGAACGTTTTGCCAAAAACTAAAAACAAACATGCATTTTTAAAATTCAATGATTTTTATACAAAACATTTTGATATTTGTTATAATTTTAACATTTTTCGATTCACGAAAGATTTCTTTATCGATTCAATACAAAAAATTGCATAATTAAAACGGCAATTTAAATAAACACGAGTTTAAAGTTAAACGAGCCACACACTCCGAAATTATTTACCGGACTTTTGTGCGTTTTATTATTGTGGCTTTTGTACAAATAATTTTACGTATACATAAACAATTGATAGGATATTGATTTATCATTCTATTTTTTAGTTGTCATAGAAATACGTTAATTAAGTTCTGATTAGATGCGCTTTTATAGTTGAAGATCGTTTTTAGAAAATTATTTATTTTCCCCACTTTAAAATATTACAAAATTTCTATTAGGTATCCTAATATCATTATGCTGTCGCTGTAAGTAAAAAAATAGCAATTATTTCCATTTTATGAAAATTTCGGACCCCCTAGGCCTACAAAACCATTTTTTCCCCTTTTATCAAAATTGTTGATTTTCGGAAGTCTTTCGGTTATAAATTTGTACCAGTCTATGTTTATCTATAATAATAATATAATAATAATAATAAAAAGACGTGTGTGTGTGTGTGTGTGTGTGTGTGTGTGTGTGTGTGTGTGTGTGTGTGTTCCAGCCATCAGCCATAACTCCAAAATGGAAGCAGTTACAAACATGAAACTTCACACACATATTGATTAGGTCCCGAGGTTGTGCACGTGGGTGTTAATAAATTAAATAATTAATTTTAAAACATTAAATGACGTCATCAAGATCATTACGAAACCTATGGTAAAATTATTGAATACCCGGTTAGGTTCATTGAATGACAGGTTAGGTCATCTGTACGCCCTTGACGATTGGTTAGGTTAGTCGTGATATTTTCGTTGGCTTTAACGAAAATATCATGACTTAACCTAATCAATCGTCAAAGGTGTACAATTAACCTAACCGGGCATTCAATTAACGTACCCGGGCATTCAATTAATCTAATCTGGCATTCAGTTGACCTAACCGGCCATTTAATTAACCTAATCGGGCATTCAGTTGACCTAACTGGGCATTCAATTAACCTAACCGGGCATTCAGTTTACCTAACCGGGCATATATATATATATATATATATACAGGGGTTAGACAAAATAATATGAACACCCGCCGATTTCACCGGTTATCTTTACGGACTGCTCAGACACAAAGTAAACGGTCAAATGACTGGCAAACCTATTTAAATGCGTAACAGAGAGTGTATACGTCATGTTATAACCCTCACGTTGTTTTTACAGATCTGAGTGAATTATGAATTAGCAGTTATGAAAGACCTGTCAGACTTCCAAAGAGGGCAAATTGTCGGAGCGCGGATGGCTGGTGCATCGGTGACGAAAACCGCTCAGATGTTCAATGTATCCAGAGGAACTGTCTCTATGGTCATGTCTGCATACCAAAAACCATGGAAAGACAAGCACCGACAAATGCAATAGTGGACGCAAGAAGAAGCTGTGTGATCGAGACCGCCAGGTGCTAAAGCGCATTGTGACAAAGAACCATAAAACCCACAGCTCCAAAAGTGACTGCAGAGCTTAACCAGCATCTTGCAAGCCCGGTATCGACCAGAACTGTACGTCGCGAGCTCCATGGAGCTGGATACCATGGGAGGGCTGCAATTGCCAAACCTTCCTTTCGCACATCAACATTGAGCGGCGCAGAAAATGGTGTAATGACCATAATAATTGGTCAATGGACCGGTGGAAGAATGTAGTCTACTCTGACGAATCCTCCTTTACGCTATTTCCATGTTCCGGTCGAGTTTACCTCTGGAGACAGCCTAAAGATGCTTATGACCCCGACTGCCTGACCCCAACCGTTAAGCATGGAGGCGGATCTGTGATGGTTTGGGCAGCAATATCGTGGAATACTCTTGGCCCAGCTGTAGTACTGCATGGTAGGGTTAACGCCCAGGTCTATCTGTCAATATTGGCTGACCAGGTCCATCCAATGGTCCAAACGCTGTTTCCCAATGGCGGCGCCATCTTCCAGGATGATAATGCTCCAATCCACACCGCTGGGGTCGTTAAAAACTGGTTTGAAGAGCATGTTAGTGAAGTAGAACGCTTGGATTGGCCTCCACAATCCCCGGATCTTAACATTATCGAGCATCTGTGGTGTCAGTTGGAGCAGCAGGTCAGAAGCCGATTCCCACCGCCGGCGTCTTTGGAGGAACTGGAGCAGGGTTTGCTCGAAGAATGGCTCAGGATTCCTCTAGCCACTGTCCAAAAGCTGTATGAATCAATTCCCCGACGCATTGCAGCTGTTATTGCCGCTAAAGGAGGACCAACTCCATATTAAGAATAAAAACCGCCATTTATCAAGGTGTTCATATTATTTTGTCTAACCCCTGTATATATATATAGCGTTCAACATCCAACCCGGCAACGCCGGGTCGCTCCGCTAGTATTAGCTACTTACATAAAAAATGAGGTCCTGAAGTCTATTATCACTAGTAACAGTCTGAGAGGGAGGCCTATATACTAAACCTATAATTAATTTCTTTTGCGAGTTGTCTTTAATTTCAACAAACGTCGCATTTATATTATCATTTTCTGCAATGACTTAAATTATGGGTTTTAAGTGTAACCGAACGTATAGTAATATATCACCATCCCTTTCTATTCTATCATTGTTAAACATCTGATAACCAGGAATATGATATTCTCCGAGAAAATCTCTACTCTCTCTCTATTTAACCAGGATTTAGTAATTGCTTTTCAACCTCGAATTTTTTGGTTAAGGATAACACTTAATAGTTCATCAAATTTAAATCTTAAACTTCGAGCATCAATATAGAATACATTTATAAAATTTTGAGTACCGCAGTAGAATTTCGAGGTTCTTCGTGGAGGCAGTCGTTCACTGTAAGGAAAATTTATGTTAGACTGGTCGCTTTCGTAGGAGTTATGCCGTTTTTTCCCCCGAAAAGCCATCGCAGAGCTATGTAATAGTTTACCAAAACGAGCTGCTCCCAAGCTATTCAGGTGAAGACCATCACGCAAAAGTAAATCCTTTTTATTAGAAAAATGACTCCAGAAATCGATGAATTCAACATTCTCTTGTTGACAAAGGGACTTAAGAATATTGTTCATGTGGATAGCTCTGCTGAAAAAGTTGTGGGATCCTGCTATTCTAGGGAGAATTCTTGAAAATTTAATTTATTAGTCCTATCCTTTAGAGTCCGCATCAGCCGCTTGTATTTCTCTATTAGCTCCTCTGACTTGGAAATCTTAACATCATTAGTTCCAACATACACCATAAATATCGTACTATCATCAGCATCTTTACCAAACTCGTCTATGGAGTTCGTGATGTCGTCAATATGGGCTCCAGGATAGCAGTACTTCCTTCTCCGAGTTGGGTTCCTGTCGCAGAACTCCTGTAATTGCCCTCGAATAGTAGAATTGAAAACTAGCCTAATTTCCTGCGTGTCATTCTGCTCTGGTTCTAAGACAAAATCTATTAGTTGTAATTACTCTTAAGCAAGGTTTATGCTCTAGGTTGTGCCCCATTTCGAACTGGCTCAAACATTCGATTCCCAGAAAGGGAAAGGGGGACGGTAATGACGACTGGTTGGGTGTTCGTCGTAGTCTTCGCGCGATCTCCGTCCTGTGTGAGAACACGCGCCCAGACTCTGAAACAAAATCTTGCAGTGAGGTGAACCTAGCTTCCAAGGCACTAAATCCCTCCCTTAACGCAGTCGTCTCTCTCCTACTTCGAAGTTGGTCTTTCGCCGAAATCACCTCATTTCGTAGTTCTCGTCGGTTTATGCAAAATCTGCAAACTAAAAGGTTAGAAGAGAAAGCTGTAAAAACGTACTGAGGAAATTTTCCGCCGCAGTCGGAACACTCGCGTAGGTTAGGGTCATATCTAGAAAAATGTTCTCACGAAAAATTAAAATTAATTTCCCAATCTAAAAGTAGGCAGAAGAGTATGGCAAGAATTATGGATTAGTGACCTGAAAACATGAAACAAGAGTCCGGAAATATCAAAAGAAGGAATTTCTACTCACGCGCATAATATTTCTTTAGTAAGTAATTGAGAGATCTAGAGTCTCAAGGGGATTAGCGATGACAAACGACAACCACGTGGTAGATGTATTAAAAAAATCCTAAGTTTCCTGTGAAATAATTATTAAATATGCAAATAAAACAAAAATAATAATAATAAACAATAACAAAAGGGGACTAGTATGTTTCATGGACTGCTCTCGATTTTCCTACGAAATTGCAAACAAGGGCAGTCGATGCCCCTAATTTTGTTTCTGCAATCGGTTTTCTTGAGAAATAATAAAGAAAAATGTTATTGGATATTGAATAAATTTATTTACTGAAACGACGCAATACACTCCAACATCTTTTTGAATAAGTCCGAGCTGGTGTGGTATAACAAGAATTAGTGCAATATCTTGCAAAAAACAATAGTATAAGAAACTCGGTCAAGTTAGGTCAGGTTAGGTTAGGTCAGGTCAGGTTTCTTAAGAAAACCGATTGCAGAAACAAAATCAGGGTCATCGACTGCCCTTGTTTGCAATTTCGTAGGAAAATCGAGAGCAGTCATGAAACATAATAGGTCCAACAAAAGATTCTAAATTTCTTGAACAATAGTTTATTATATATATATATATATATATTATATATATATATATATAATAATAGAAAAGAAATACTGGAATAATAATAATAATTAATAATAATAATAATAATGATGATGATGAAACGGTAACAATTTGTGTACTAATATGCAACGATAAAGGATGAACTCCGCACTAAATACTTCAGTAATTAAAATAATTAATATAAAATCATTTAAATCATTAGTTAGCAAATTGTTAGTAAAATGACAAATTAGACAAACACTATAACCAGTCAGATAGATACACACAAAAAACAGTAGACTTTAATCGCTTTTTAGGAGCTTGGAAAAATGCGTCCGATCTCGGCAGAAATATACAGGGTGTCCCGTAAGTCTGGACCCATAGGGAAAATAATAAAATTACAAAATAGTCCAAAAATTTATTTATAATATATATATTTTTTTTTTATTATTATTTTTATTATTTTTTTATTATGATCTTACTCCGCTGGAGTTTTATTTGTGGGGCCACTTGAAAGCCAAAGTGTACGAGGTCAAACTTCAGAACATTTTCCACCTTAAAGCACGCATTGTGGAGGCGTGTCAAGAAATTTCTGCGACTGTGATTCAGAAAGTGCTGTCGCAGTGGAGATTGCGTCTTCAACTATGTGTGCGACACAACGGCGGACACTTTGAACAGATTATGTAATAAATTTTTGGACTATTTTGTAATTTTATTATTTTTCCCTATGGGTCCAGACTTACGGGACACCCTGTATATAATATATATATATATATATATATATATATATATATATAATATATATATATATATATTTTTGGGGCCTCTTTGCGAGTGACCCGTTGCCCACGTCGGCTAACATCATGAAAAAGAAAAAACTATAGTGTTTGTCATTTACCATTACTTATTCGGACTATAGTGGATTTAATTTTCCCAGAAGAGTTCTTTGTTCCATACACGGTCTGTGTATATCATATATATATATATATATATATATATACCATGGGTAAGAATATCACTGTCATGTAATATTAGTTTTTTTTTTTGTTTAAGATCGGTTGTTCTGTTGTTTGATCACCTATAATGTCTCAGTGATTGCTTAGTCACATCGCTTCAACTCCCATGTATGTCTTAATATCGTGGGTAATATATCTTACAGTATATGTACTGTACAGTATATTGTACAATACATGTACTGTCCCGGAATGTTCACCAAACAAAAAAATCCATGGAAAATGTACTGAAAATTAGTAGAAAAACGAAGAATCAAAAGACGTAATTTATAACTGGTTGGAAAATAGCTTTATACCAACCAATCCTCCTTTTTTTTAGTGATTGGGTACTGAATATGCTACACTTTCATGATTGGATACTGAATACGTTACTCTTTTATGATTGGATACTGAATACGCTACTCTTTTATGATTGGATACTGAATACGCTACTCTTTTATGATTGGATACTGAATACGCTACACTTTCATGATTGGATACTGAATACGTTACTCTTTTATGATTGGATACTGAATACGCTACTCTTTTATGATTGGATACTGAATACGCTACTCTTTCATGATTGGATACTGAATACGCTACACTTTCATGATTGGATACTGAATACGTTACTCTTTTATGATTGGATACTGAATACGCTACACTTTTATGATTGGATACTGAATACGCTACACTTTTATGATTGGATACTGAATACGTTACACTTTTATGATTGGATACTGAATACGTTACACTTTTATGATTGGATACTGAATACGTTACTCTTTTATGATTGGATACTGAATACGCTACTCTTTTATTCTTTTATGATTGGATACTGAATACGCTACTCTTTTATGATTGGATACTGAATACGCTACACTTTCATGATTGGATACTGAATACGCTACACTTTTATGATTGGATACTGAATACGCTACACTTTTATGATTGGATACTGAATACGTTACACTTTTATGATTGGATACTGAATACGCTACACTTTTATGATTGGATACTGAATACGTTACACTTTTATGATTGGATACTGAATACGTTACTCTTTTATGATTGGATACTGAATACGTTACTCTTTTATGATTGGATACTGAATACGCTACTCTTTTATGATTGGATACTGAATACGCTACTCTTTTATGATTGGATACTGAATACGCTACACTTTCATGATTGGATACTGAATACGCTACACTTTTATGATTGGATACTGAATACGCTACACTTTTATGATTGGATACTGAATACGTTACACTTTTATGATTGGATACTGAATACGCTACACTTTTATGATTGGATACTGAATACGTTACACTTTTATGATTGGATACTGAATACGTTACTCTTTTATGATTGGATACTGAATACGTTACACTTAAACCGTAAAGTGCTAATTTTGAGCACTAAATGATTACTCAAATGCAGCATCTTCATGCATTTTTTCAGGTAAAAAGTCTTCAAGTTGAGTATTTTGCTTGTATTCGTTTTGAACACAGATTTTATAGTAAAAAATAATTTTGGATTTAAACAAAAATTCACAAATAAATATTTGTTTAATTTAAACAAAAAATGTTTCGTTTAAACGAGTGATGCTTACTTTGGAATTAGCTATGTTTAAATTTAGCTCAACTCTAATTGAATTCCCTAAAATTTTATTTTAACATTAGAATTTCTTCATTTAACCCTAATTTTAATACCACATACGTATTCATTTACGCGCACAATCTACTCGTATATACAGAAATAATTATATAATTTTTTATCCTTACCGGATTCGAACCGCTCTCTGAGATCCGTCACGCAACGTACACAGTGCACATAGCTACATATAGAGTTCGTGTACACAATGACTCCTGAGAGAAAGTGTGAAATAAAGTAGTGGTTTCCAACCGAGGTTACATATTAAATTTTTCAATGGTACACACTGAGATGACAAAATACATATTTTGTCTCATTTTCTTTTCTTTTGTAAATGCATTTTCGAAACATCTAAAAAATGCAAGTTAATGGTGATATATATGTTACAGAGAATCTGTGTAACTAGGGATTTCGTGAAATCCCTAAAATGTTCGGAGATTTCATGTAAGGTTAAGTCATGATATTTTCGTTAAAACTAACGAAAATATCACGACTTAACCCAACCAATCGTCAAGGGCGTACAGTTGACCTAACCGGGCATTCAATAATTTCTCGTAGGCTTAACGAAACTATCACGACTTAACCTTACATAAAATCCCTGAACATTTTAGGGATTTCATGAAATCCCTAAAATGTTCAGGTATATGTTACAGCTTCCCTGTAACATATATATATATATATATATAAACCCTTGGTTAGCTTCCGCCCGAATTGTTCATTCTGACGAAGATCAAGCTTTTCACTCCACCTTAGACTTACAGTTTAACGTGGAATCCGAACCACGCCCCACCACCTTGGGTACCCATTTATCTACCAACCACTTTCTTTACTGTATGGAAGGATGAACAGCTGGGTTTTGCTGCGCGCCGGCTGCCATCACCGAGTCTCGAACCCGGGGCCGATGGATTCGTAGTCAGTGACGCTAGCCACTACACCACCGAGTCGCATGGTATATATATATATATATATATATATATATATATATATATAACTCTTTGAACTCGCTATATACTGTATATATATATATATGCATTTTGTATGGGGTACACAAAAACACGCTTGTCTTTTTAAAAAGGTACACAGTGGAAACAAGTTGAAACCCAATGAAACAGAGGATAGAAGGATGTACTGGATTATATTAAACTCATATACAATCGATTAAAAAAATCCAATCGTGAAACGCATTCTTACAGATTAATATCGATAAGACACATGGTATTTCGCGACAACACTTTTTGAATCGACTGTACACCATGCATTTTAGAAGGATGCTTTATCATTTAGCAGATAAAATAAAAAAAAAACATTATTTCTTCGCTGGAGGCCAAAGACCATCGTGTTATGAAGCTACACACACACACATATATATATATATATATATATATATATATATATATATATATATAGAGAGAGAGAGAGAGAGAGAGAGAGAGAGAGAGAGAGAGAGAGAGAGAGAGAGAGAGAGAGTAAATATTCCCAAAACTGTACGTCGCTCTTCAAGAAACGAAGGAGCGAAATAAATAAACAAATAAAACTTATTGAACACTGAATATTACACATTATATAAACTATAAACTTTATGTCACGATTTATTTTTGTGTGTGTGTGTGTGTGAAGAGGGACTATCAGTCCTATACTGTCTACGGGTTGCTCCGGCATGGCTGATGGAGATGGTCGTTGGCAATATTCTTATTCGTCACAGTCGTCGGGTTAGCACGAATAGCTTTTGTTTTTTTTAAATTTTTTTAAATGTTGAATTTTGAAAGTATTATAACCTAGATCTTCGAGGAATCGATATGGTCCTTCCTGTTTTAGGTAAAAGATTCCACTTACAGTATATGCGGAGGCCTTACACTTTTCACTCAGGCGTGATGGTCTGCTGCTTAGGATACCGTTTGTGTTGGGCCTGGATCATTCGGTCGGTTTCATAATTGAGACAGAAACGTGCTGATAGTCCAGTTCTGTTGGTCGGCGTCCACTAGATGCCGCAGAATGTTAAGGATTTTCTCGTTCTCTCTCTCAACCAGACCGTTTGCTGATGAGTGGTATGGTGCTATATGTTCCTTCTGTATGTGTAGACGTTTGTACAAATTCGTGAACGTCGCGGAAGTAAATTCCCGCTCGTTATCTGAAAGTGAAACGGCTGGTGTGTTGTGCCAGTTGATTACTCGTGTGAGTATTGGTTTGAGTATTGGTTTGGCTCAATAACGACTTCTTTAATTCTCAACTAAAATTCATCAGTGGAAACAGGTGCACATTGAGTTTATGTTCAGAATCTAACATAGCATGTAGCAGGACTATCACCCGAATTAGAACAAACACAAAATGGCATAGCCCAAAATAACTGAAAACTATCATGATCAGGATAACAACAATCCTGCAAATTATCAACGAATTCGGGAACATCATCCGAATTCTAAAGAATACCAGAACCATTAAATACACTGACATCTCTGTCAACAGAAGTAAAACAAAGAACCTTCGGGTTGGAATCGGTACTGATTAACGGAAAACATTGTCTATGCAACTGGACAGTAATCTACTCAAACTTAACTTCCCAACCGTGTTCACGAAGAAGGCCGTAACCAATTAAAATATTCATAGGAAAATGCACAAAATGTTGCACAAAACGTTGCACAACCGGCATCAAAACCCAATTTGCCAAGTTTCAATTTAAGTTTGATTTGCTTCCGGATGAGGTAATCCCTCCATTAAAACTTCTTTGAACAACACTAGAAGATCCAGTTCGGAAGAACCCTTAATCTTATTAAGATTGTTTAATAAGGTAGTGGAGATACAACAGTCTATAGAACCAAATACATCGAAGCTTCGAACACGATGCAGAATAATGACATCTTTAATATTACTACCAACAATGCAGATATGCGAAGAAGAAGGTTTAGACGTTAGAAACAGCGACATGAGTAGAAACAGGACGAGATTCATAAGTCTCGGGTTCAGTGCGAAAAGCCTCTGATAAAGGCTGGAACAACTTACTTGCTGAGAACTCTTGGGTTCTTCAAGTAGACTCTGCGCAGAAATATTTATTCCGGATGGGTATAAACCGGCTCATCTGGGTACTGAAGTTGTGGATTCGGCTCGAACGGAATCCCTGGAAAAAAGTCATACTGATCTGTATTCTCGAAATTTTGCAGAAGTTCGTCTGGGGGTCCAGCGTATTCCCCAAAGTTCCGTAAATAAATTTGCATACTGCTCCGTAAGCTCCTCCATATTACGAATGAACTGCTAGAGTGGTTGGGTAGGTAATTCACTTTGTCTAGAGTAAGTTGTGGGATGAGGTGAGTCCCTTTGGTATCCTGGCTGCGGTTGTTGATTGTAAGGCTGGGATGCTTGGGGATGTGGAGTTTGCTGTTGCTGAGGGAAAGAGCCCCTATTACGGCATTTTTTAAGTTCTCCTCGCCGGTGACCAGTCACCTTGCAATAATTATAATACGCAACCATCTTGCATTGGTTTATAACGGCCAAATTGTCAGCAGTTATAGCAACGTTGTTGTTGGGCTCGAGAGAGAGATTCAGGGGGCTGCTGTGGTGGTAACGGTCGAGACTGGTGCGATGAAAGCGCGTTGTTCTGTTGCGGTTTCTCTTTGCCTCTGATATAGCGAATAGCCTGAGAGATTCTAGATTGGTCCTCCCAGGAGCGACGTACGCTAAGTCGGTCGTATTCGCACACGAATCTTTCAACTTATTCATTTTGGTTGCTAGTGATGCTGTAATGTCTGGATGTTGTTGAAATTTAACTTGGTGGTGGCTTGGTAGATTCGTGTACATCGCAGTGAAGGATAAATAACACTGGTATGCATCAATTTTGCTGTCAAGGGTTTTGTAAGTGATTCTTATAGAGTTTTTCCTGCTGATTTCGAATCTGCAATCCGTTTTTCTCAATCAGCTCAGGTTATCCGGCTATGGCCTCATAAGTAAAATAGAATGTTTCGTGATTTTGTCAAAGCGGAATTGGAACAGTAACATCTATCATCACTTGTTTCACTTGTATAATATCTTTTTACTTTTCAGGCATATAGATAAAATATTTCATAATGAATAGAGCGTGTAAAAATGATCCCAATAGATTCTGCTACATATGTGGGACGGTTACCATGCCAAATAACCAGTCCCAAATCACTAAATTTGTGAAGACAATGTATAGAGCATACTTTGGAATTAAGCTAGGGGACCAGGACAAAAATTTCGCCCCTCATATGTGCTGCAAGACGTGCATTGAAAATTTGAGAAGATGGAGCAAAGGCAGAGCGAAATCTTTGCCTTTTGGAATTCCCATGATTTGGAGAGAAGGAAAGGATCACGTGACAGATTGCTATTTCTGCATGACAAACCTCCAAGGTGGGCTTATAAATTTATTTTTCTTAAATATTTTGAAATCCTCGTATGAAACTTGACATAATATTCACCATAATGTAATATTCACCATATATAGCATAATATTCACCATAATGGTAATCATACATTTACATATACATATTGTTATAGAAAATACATTTACACATACATATTGTTATACAAGTTACATTTACATATACAATGATTGTATATTTTCTTTCTTTTTCCTTCATATTGTCCCCGAAGGGACAATATGAATGAAAAAGAAAGAAAATATACAGACTCCATCGACCTATTTCATATCTTACAGACCGCAGCCTTCCCTCACGAGCCGCCACTGTCTGAATGCTTCTTCTATTTCATATGCAAGTTTTATATCCATGTTTCTGTGTTTCTATTTTCAGGAGTTAACAAGAAGAATAAACACATTGTTGTATACCCTGACATTCCTTCTGCTATGAGACCTGTACCCCATGGTCCTGGAATTCCAATACCCGACCCACCTCAAACCCTGGACTTCGATGATTCTGATGATGAATCAATGACCAATGCCAATGACCAGTCCCAGTCGTATATACCTCAAAATACCGCTTCAAATGAGCCAAGGCCTCTCAACCAGGCCAAACTTAATGATCTTACCAGGGATTTAGGACTTTCCAAATTAGCTGCCGAGATCTTGGGCTCACGACTTCGAGAGGACAACTTGCTGGCTCCGGGAACAACATTCTCCTGGTATAGGAAACGAGAGGAAGAATTCCGCAAGTTTTTTGCAGTGCACGAAAATACCTCTTCCTTAGTGTACTGCTGCAATGTTGAGAGGCTAATCGAATCCTTGGGCCTGCCATATAACGCATCAGAATGGAGGCTATTTATAGACTCGTCTAAACGAAGTTTGAAAGCAGTACTTCTCAACATTGGGAATAGGGTTGCATCAGTCCCTGTAGCACATTCCGTACAACTTACTGAGAGCTACGATAACATGAAAATTTTACTGGATGCTCTAGTATACGACCAACATAACTGGAGGATCTGTGGAGATTTGAAGGTAATACTAATATCATAAGTAAACTATTGCTATTGACTATGTTGTTTTTCCAAAGGTTATTTGAGAGCGTATAAGAACACTTAACTTCCCCACAGAAGTGATACAGTCCAATGCATAGATTTTTTTATCTGATAGAACAAATTCTCTAAATTCTTTAAATATTTTCATTTTTTTTCAGATTGTGGCATTTGTATTGGGAATGCAAGGGGGATACACGAAATACCCATGTTTCCTCTGCAAATGGGATAGCCGAGCGGATGAGAAGCACTATGCACAGCGTGAATGGGCATCCAGAGAGAATTTTGAACCTGGGTCGCATAATGTCGTTTCAGTGCCCCTTGTACCACCAACAAAAATTTTGCTCCCACCACTTCATATTAAGCTGGGCTTGATGAAAAATTTCATCAAATCAATGAATAAGGAGGGTTCAGCATTCCGATATCTCGAGAGTAAATTTCCTCATATATCTGATGCTAAACTAAATGCTGGGGTTTTTGATGGTCCTCAAATTCGAACTTTGATCAAGGATACTCAGTTCGAAAACGCAATGACTCCAACTGAGAAGAATGCCTGGCAGGCATTCAAATCAGTTGTCACTGATTTTCTTGGCAAGCGTAGAAGTCCAGAATACGAGTCCGTTGTCGAAAACTTAATGGAAGCTTTCAAAGCTCATGGGTCGCGCATGTCCATAAAAATGCACTTTTTGTGGTCCCACTTGGACTATTTTCCTGAAAATTGCGGGGATTATAGTGAGGAACAGGGTGAACGATTTCACCAAGATATCAAAATAATGGAAGAGAGGTACCAGGGAAACTGGGATATCAATATGCTGGCGGACTATTGCTGGTGTTTGAAGCGAGACGTGCCCGAAAAAACACAGACGGAAAGCCAAAAAAACTTCATTCCTTCCTCAATAAACTTTTTTCCATATTCATTGTATGAATAAAAGTATTTATTCACACAATGTTTTCATTTTTCACGAGTGTTCTTATAATATTACTCGTATCTACAGTGTTTAAGCTAAAAAAATCAATAAATTTGGGAATAAAATTGGACTTATAATAAATGGCCAATAGAGAAAAAACCTGACCTGATTGAGGAAAACCAATGTCATTTTCGAATTCAGCATGGTCGAATTATATACTGTAATATGAGTTGAAAAAACCCTCACAGCAGACAAAAAAATTTCATATGCATACCAGTGTAATACTTATACGATTTGACGGGGTACTATATATCCAAAAGCGCCGCCGGTGCCTCGGGTAGCATTGTCCATATTATGTTGAGTGCGGTTTCTAAACTCCATCAGATCTTCGCCATCGTACCGCGAAACCGAAAAAGGTTAGTTATGGTCATGAATGGTTGGGTCCCCCCAACGCCATTAAAATTAACAAGATCTGAAGGTACTGTGCCAGGGCAGTAGCTTCCCTGGTTTCGGGGTCAGTTTCCACAAACTTCGAGGCCGACTTTCCGAGTCGCTTCGACTCGGAAATTTTATCCTTATCTGTTATAATCTTTTCATTCTCGAAATAAATTTCCCACTTCTGAAACCAATGTCGTACGAACGGCTCATGCTCTTTCCCGCGACGGTTCCTTTATATTTGGGAACTGACGTCTGTAGGTTAAGAACTCTAAAGTGAGAATATTAGCGGTTTACAGGTTGGGGGCAGGCGCAGCGGCGACAGATGTACTAGTGTTGGTTATTGGGCATCATGTTGGTCGTTAAAGTTCGACACTGAGGAGAAGACGGGCGTGGAGGTGTGAGAGATAACTGAAATTCACGGTCCTAATCGGAACCAGGCACAGACTTTGCACGCGAAAATAAACAAAGAAAATGCAACCTTGCAGTGTAGTTTTTGTTGGTATATACATATATATGTAATGTGTGTGTGTGTGTGTGTGTGTGTGTGTGTGTGTGTGTGTGCACAACAAAACAAAAAATATAAACAGTTGATATTTAAAAATTGTAAAGAAACAAAATCAAAGTGTACTTAAAGAGTAAAATTAAATTATTTAATAAAAAAAGAGGTACTTTCCTGTTATCCCGGACCCCAGACTTTTTGCCAGATTCGTACGCCACTTGCCAGATTACCAATTTCATTGCCAATTTTTTTTTTAAATGTTAAGTAACTAACGAAACCCAACCTAACCTAACCAGGGGTTGGGTTAGGTTAGGTTAGTTACTTAACATTTAAAAAAAAAATTTGGCAATGAAATTTGGCAATCTGGCAAATGGCGTACGAATCTGGCAAAAGGTCTGGGGTCCGGGATAACAGGAAAGTACCAAATAAGAAATTGGTTAACTCAAACCAAACGCAAAGCAATCGAAGAATTTCCAAAAATTAAGTTTGTTTGAATAAATAAAAACAACAAAAGTCTGCGGTGAGTGAAATGAAAAAATGGGTAATAACGGGATTTATAAGGAAAGAAAATATCCAAATAATATTCCATACTACTAATAAATCCCGTGAATTGAGAAAAGAAAAAAATGTAAACAAAAATAAAAATTGGGATAGCAACAGGTTACTTGTGAGCAGAGTTGGTGTCAGAAGATCAGATCGTTGAACGTCAACCGATACGAATCCTGAGTAGGTCCAATTTCGTGTCCCAAATCAAGAGTCGGCGAAATCTGGATTTCCGGATTTCCAAAAGAGCGATCCAATCTTGGTCCAAGAGGGAGAAACGAGAGTCGTGCCCCAATCGTATCCAACCAGTATGGCCTGTAAATTACGTCATAAACGTAATTCACCGTAGCGCGAAGTAAAAATTAAATAAAAAAAAATAAGTACGGGGCACTATCGCTGCACAGTTCCATAAGTTAAACTGTAGGGTTAGGATTTTTAACTTTTAGTTAAAACTAAAAGTTAAAAATTCTAATCCTACAGGACCTATCCAGTCCTACAAAACAAAAAATATATATTTTTAAAAAGATTACAGTAAAAAAATATATTTATATACACAGTATATATATATATATGTATATATACCGTATTTGTCGGCTTATAAGACGCACTTTTTTTCCTTATAAATACCTTAAAAAATCGCCCTGCGTCTTAGAAGCCGAAAGTGGGATTTATTGTATGAGTGACAGTGATAAAAGTGAAGATGATGATGATTATGATGATGGGGATAATGATGATAATGTCAGTAATGAATCTGAAGTTGATTAATAACAAATAATAAGAGTAATAATCATATTATCTTTCTTTATTGGCTTTTGGGTTTTCTTTTTATTGAATTTTACATATCCATTTTATTAACAATAAAGTGCATCAAAAACTTTTTTTCTTGAATTTACCTTTCCAAAATTAAGGTGCGTCTTTCACGGCGCAGCGTCTTGTAAGCCGTCAAATACGATACTTGATATATACTTGATATATATATATATATATATATATATATATGACTACGATCGAAAATAGGAGAGAAAAATTCCTCCGTGAAGATTGAATAATATTATAGTCTTGAAAATTAATACAATAGTATATATATATATATATATATAATAAAATAAATAAAATTAAGTGAAAGAAAATAGGATAATTAAGGTAATAATTAGTAATAAATTATTAATAAATATATAAAATCACTTCACTAATTCACTTTAGAAAAAAAAAAAAAAATAGAACACAAATTTTTAATTACAATTCAACCATAATTTATTTCTAGGAAAGTAACATTAATATTTAGTGTGCATACATACATACATACATACATACATACATACATATATATATATATATATATATATATATATATATATATATATATATATATATATATACATACATACATACATACATACATACATACATATATATTATATATATATATAATATACACACAGTTTATCAAAATGTTACCGGTGTCACAGTTTAATATAATTAACACTAAGTGTTTAAAATATGAAAATAATGACTACATAATTCAAGCTGTTATGAACGTTAGAGAATGTTTGCAAAGTGAATGAGGAGAAGACGAACGAGGCAAGCGGGAGACACGTCTCAGCTGACGCGTTGAAAGTCATCCGAGCAGCGAAAGTGAGAATGCAACGTCATTCATA
Organism: Bathynomus jamesi; assembly: GCA_023014485.1. Lineage (NCBI taxonomy): Eukaryota > Metazoa > Arthropoda > Malacostraca > Isopoda > Cirolanidae > Bathynomus > Bathynomus jamesi. The sequence goes on along the minus strand of JAJOZX010003525.1, from coordinate 244,992 downwards.
GTCGTGACGTCGTCCGAGAGATAAATATAAGGACTAGGGTGGATTGGTAATTGATTCGTTTACCCAATTGGATGGACACTTGGGAATCCAAATGTTGTTTTGCGGGTCCTGGTCGGGTACATCCAGAGGTTCTGTCACAGTGGAGCTAACCAAATGTCACGGGGATTTGACTGCCGCACGTACTCAGGTATTCGAGAATGGCCTGAATCCAGATAGACCGTCCCCATTTTGCGTTGTTGGCGGAATTATATCCGCCGCAGGTCTAGATGAAACTCCTTCTCTGAGTTCAATGATCTTGATGTTGGTCACACTGACGTTTAATTGACATGCCTTTATATTACTCTCAGTGTTATGATAAATGTATCTCTGTTATCACCTCTCTTATCACTTTTTTTGTGTTTCCAAATAAGTTTGGATTACTATTTTTTTCACTACCTCGCACTATGACGTCACTGTAGGGATATTATTTCCGAACAAAATATCTGACACTTTTGTGAGGTAATGAGTGCAAATTATACAGAAATAATAAAATAATTACAGTGGATGGAAACAGTAAATTCATTCCTGGATTTATTTTTAAACAGATTTCGTAAGTTATGAAAAAATTTTGTAAATCAAATGAACAAAAATGAAAAATTAACATCTTGTAAACTTTTGATTTTTAGTAACTTGAAATTTAAATGAAATGAAAAGAATCACAAACTTTCCGATCCTTAAACTTAAAACATGAATCTTGAAGTTAGGGTTAGTAAAACCACTTATTAATAAAATCGAAACGAGTAAATAGTTAAATTTTAAGTTATAAAACTTATTAAAAATTATAAATTCACTTTTTCTCAAATTTAATTCTGGAGCAGAAATTTGAATAAATATAAAAATAACTGATTTAGTGTCAAAAAAATATATTTTATTACAGACTGCTTTTGTGATGCAAGGGTGAAATAGCAAAGAACGTCTAAATCGAGACTTCTCGGTTTTTTATAACTTTCGAGGTGGAGAACGAGGAGGTTCGAGGTCTATCTACCTTAAGGAGGCGTTTCGAGCCTCTGTGCGGATAAGAATTCACTTCGTTAGAACTTAGACAGAGAATTTTATAAAATTTAACTGTGATTTGAAGGAATTGGAATACGAAACTTTTAGGGGTCCACCAATGGAAGTTGAAGTGTAATTTTGTGGGATAAGACTTTTCTTTTTGATAGGTTTGCATAAATTAAAGCTTAATGGTGCCGGGCTGGCCGGTTTGGGGTCGTACAAATGTTATTTGAAATGGTTTTACTTTGAAGGGAAATAGGGTTATAAAAGAAATTCTAAAGGTAAAAGAATAGTTTTTATTGAATTTAACGGAAGGTTATGAAGTGGTTAGATAAAGCTGAACTTTACAATAGAGAGGGTATTATAAGGGGAGGCGATTTATCTAAGGTTATAAAGGCCTTTTCCGATATTTGGACTGTTTCCTATTTTTTTGAAAATAATATATTTAATGTAGATTTTTACGCTGATTTAAAAAATGTAAGTCGTTTGGTGGAGAAATTATTATTTTAAAAGTTACACGGTGTTCTAATTTACGTATAGTTACTATTTTGATAAATTTCAGCTTTTCTATAGATATTAGGGATCATATGTAGAATTCGGACCCCTACCAAGGTTGGGGTCCGAATTCTACATTAGCGGAAGGTTGGGGTCTGTCTTCTCCATTTGGCTTGTTTAAGCTACTCTTTAACTATTTGAGTTTCTACATTTGCCTTAACATCCGAGGCCATGTTTAAGCTACGCCAAAAAAGTTTTATTAAATCAATGCATGGATGTAGGAGATCACACTTAAATTCATACTTAGACGAATTTATGTGGCATGAAAGACACATAAACAATACGTTTTTCCAATTTTGTGATACCATTTTTTCACAATATCCTTTTAATTAAACTTTCACTTAATAAGATTGGATCAAATGTAGAATTCGGACCCCAGCCTTCTTTAGTTAGCTTTATAAGGCTAACTAACGAAAATATCATGACCTAACCTAACCAATCGTCAAGGGCGTACAGTTTACCTAACGATTGTTTAGGTTAGGTTGTGATATTTTCGTTAGTTAGCCTTATAAAGCTAATTAAAGAAGGCTGGGGTCCGAATTCTACATTTGATATAAGATTTTACAATTGTCTGATTTTAATGGTTTTTATTTGTGATAATAATAATAAAATTTTCTATGAACCTTTAAATTGTTTATTGATGTCCTTATACGATTCGTTTGGGGTCTGGCTTCTATAATCTATACATTAGGGGAAAGTTGGGGTCTGGATTCTACATTAGGGGAAAGTTGGGGTCTGGATTCTACATTAGGGGAAAGTTGGGGTCTGTATTCTCCATTAGGGTTACCTGGGGTCCGAATTCTACATATGATCCGATATTAGATAACGTTAAAACTAACGAGGGATCAATCCCAGAATAGGCACCTGAAATCATTTTTAGGTGCTTAATCTGGGATTGAGGCAAAACACAGGTGCTTAATCTGGGATTGAGGAGAAAAAATATAAACAGTTTTTAGAGATATAATTTCATTGTTTTTATCAATATTTGAAAAAATCAACTCTAACCTAACCTAACCTAACCTAATCTTTTGCTATATCTTCTGCTTTTTTGGTTAGTTTTGCTATTCTTACCAGTTTGATTTTTACCTGATTTTCACATTTAATATTTTATTAATAATATTATTCGATTTCTATTTCAGAAATAAACCTTTTATAACTTTGCCTTTATTACATTTGTAATAAACTTTGTATAAACAATAAATTTTGTAATCATCAGGTTTTTTTTATTTAATTCCTTGCAAGGTGCCTATTCTGGGATTGAGGTTGAACGCAGGTGCTTCATCTGGGATTGAGGTACATCAGGTGCCTATTCTGGGATTGACCCCTAACGAGAATATCACGACTTAACCTAACCACTCGTCAAGGGCGTACAATTAACCTAACCGGGCATTCAGTTGACCTAACCGGGCATTCAGTTGACCTAATCGGGCATTCAGTTAACTTAACCGGGCATTCAGTTGACTTAACCGGACAGAAAAATAACGGTCGAAATCTATTCACACAAATACTTAGTGACATAAGCCAATATTACTAAAGAATACAATAACTCTTGTATTAGTTTTCAGTTGTATTGTTATAGTTTTTGACCTAATACAAAATTACAATAACAAACATAACTTTTGAACGGCTCATTTCTCCAAAACAAGACTTACATTTTTGAAATCAGCGTAAAAATCTACATTAAATATCTTATTTAAAAAAAAATAGGAAATTCCAAATTTCGGAAAGCTCTGGTTATAATTAATTAACTCTTATCAATGGGAACTATAAAAGAGTTAAATAAAGATTAATTAAGCAAATGAATATCAATTTGACGAGATGCATTCCTATAAGTACTTAGTCACTAATGAAGTGGCGAAGTTAGATGGCAATGGAAATGTGAGAAAGGAAAATGTATACGATATGCAGGATGATGCATAAACGTGTTTCATAAATCGCAAGGTGTATTCTTGAGACAAAATTAAAGAAAAAGGCTCATATAAACATAGGTCGAGAAACCTGTAGGTTTTGAGCTATAGCACGCGACAGGAAAATGAAACTCCTAAAGATTTACATTTTATGTAAATACACAGAGACGTCAACCTTAAAGTATGAAAATCCGTGAGATTTTGCCTGATTTTGCCTGTGCCTGATTTTTATAACGAAACATATTCCACATAAGGGAGTTTGAGACTTAAAATCCGTGAGTCTCACGGAAAATCCGTGAAAGTTGATATGTCTGAATACGCAGCGTGATACATTTGCTTCATTAAAGTAAATGTTCGAAATTCTTTCCTACTTCTTGAATGCATGCCTCAGCACGTTGCACCAGTGATTGTCTGACACACTCAAAAATTCCTGGAGTATTGCAGATCATTTACAATTATCTCGAACTCGTTGCCACAATTCATCATGTGTTCGGACTTCTGTAACATAAACTACACTTTTTTAATGACCCCATAAGTAATAATCAAGAGGATTTAAATATGGTGACCGAGATGGCCACGGAATAGCACCACCGCGCCTTATCTACCTGTCAGATAAGATACACAGCATCGGGATATTCCTCGTTAAAGGGGAGAAATGAGCTGGTGCACTACCATGCATGAACTACATTAGGCGTCCTATTTTGCGACGTGCTGAGGTATGCATTCAAGAAGCAGGAACAAATTCCGAACATTTACTTTAATGAATCAAATGTATCACACTGTGTATTTGCATAAAATGTAAAAAATCTTTAGGAGTTTCATTTTTCTGTCGCGTGCTATAGCTCGAAACCTGTGGGTTTCTCGACATATGTTATATGGTCTTTTTTCTTAACTTTTGTCTGAAGAATACACCCTGCGATTAATGAAACACATTTATTCATCACCCTGTATATGAGGCCCTCTTAGGAAGAAGTGTCTAAACGACAAAAGTATAAAACGCCAGGAAACGCAGTCGAAGTTGTATCATATTTGAAAGATATTTGGACGAAATATCTTCAAAAATTTAAAAGTTATGTCACTTTCAAATTTGGTACAACTTTAACTGAGTTTTTATGGCGGTTTTTGCTTTTGTCACTTAGTCACTTCTTCCTAGGAGGGCCTCATATACTGTATATATTGCACAGGATTTATGTACATTTATGGGTAAGATACATAAAAAATGGGAGCTGCAACACTCTGAAACGAATTAAATATTTAAAAAACGAAATATACTAGGGGCACTCAATATATTTTGCCCCACCCTTTTTACTTAGCTAAATAATAGGCCATGGGGCTGAAATGTCTTTTGGGCCGTAATTTTGAACTTTATGCGCTTCACATAACCGGATTTTTCCAGTTTGAACGTTCCCTCCTTGTATAAAACCGCTTTTAAACGCCCTTGTATAAAACCGATGGTTAACGCAGTTTCTAAAATGGCGTCTGACAGCGGTGTGCGTCGAAAACAGAGAGCTGTTATCGAGTTCTTAACCGCAGAGAAGGAAACAGTTGGAAATATTCACAAACGTCTACAAAACGTTAACGGAGATACTGTTGTTGATCGAAGCACAGTTGGACGCTGGTCTAAACGTGTGAGATCATCGGAGAGAGGGAGAGCCAGCCTCGATGATGAGCCACGCAGCGGTCGCCCGGCATCGGCTGTCACATTTCACACTGTGCAACGTGCTAACAGTATCATTCAATCAATTCGGCGTGTCACATACAAGGAGCTATCACTGGAGCTAGAAATTAGTGAAGGAAGTGTGAATACGATAATTCAGCAACTGGGATACTCAAAAATGTGTTCACGATTTGTTCCTCGCGAACCGACTGAAGATCACAAAGCCCAAAGAAAAGAAGTTGCTTCAGAGTCGTTGGTTTGTTACGAGACAGAAGGGGATGACTTCCTTTCACGAATTGTGACTGGGGATGAGACTTGGGTACACCACTTTGAACCTGAAACAAAACGCCAATCCATAGAGTGGCATCACGCAGACTCCCCACGCAAGAAAAAGTTCAAAATGGCTCCCTCTGCAGGAAAAGTTATGGCCACCATCTTCTGGGACATGAAAGGGGTGATTCTGGTGGACATTATGAAGAAAGGACAAACAATCAACTCAGAGGCATATATTGCTACCCGACAGAGACGTCCAGAGACGTATAAAGCGAGTTCAAACGGAGAGAAAACTGGAAGACGTCCTTCTTTTGCACGATAACGCAAACAAGAGAGACCATCACAAAAACGCGCTTCACTGTGTTACCCCACCCTCCATACAGCCCGGATGTGGCACCTTCAGATTTCCATTTGTTTGGGCCAATGAAGGAGGCTGTTCGTGGAAGAAAGTTTCAGAGTGACGATAAGGTTGTTGAGGAGGTTAAGAGGTGGCTCGAGCGGAACCCAGCGGACTTTTACCAGCAAGGAATAAAGACCCTTGTTTCGAGGTGGAGGAAAGCAGTAGAAAAAGGATGGAGACTATGTGGAAAAATAAAAACTTGTAAAAAAGGTATGTAACTACTTGTGTACAAAATTTCTGAAACTTAAAGGAAACTTGGAAAGAAAAAAAAAGGTGGGGCAAAATATAATGAGTGGCCCTCGTAGTTACAGGTCAAAAGAACAATTCGTGACGGACGAACTTATCTGTGACATGACATTTATCAATATGGGACATACATGTAAAATATTTAATAACTATTGAAATTACTTTAGAAGATAAGGAACTTTTTCCCTTGCTTACCCTATCAACTACAAGATTTCCCTATACGAAATATCTTTCTTTTTTCATCGATATCAAAGAAGAAATTTATATCTTTCATTTCTCTTAATTGTGGATTTTGGAAAAGTTTCCACCGAATCGAATTTTTTGAAAAAAAAGTGGGAAAATTGCCATGTCAATAGCCCTCGAAATTTTCAGTTTTTGATCGAATACCAAACATCATAGATTGTTTTCAAAATTTTCATAGATGTGGGAATTACTTGAGAGGTCCTAAATGTAAAATATTTAATAATTATTCACATTAGTTTAGAGGATATGGGACATTTTTCCATATTTACCCATCCATATAGCAAATATCTACTTATTTATCATCGATATCAAAGAAAGATCTACTTCTTTCATTACTTTTAATTGTGATGATTTTGGGAAAGTTTCAGCCAAATCAAATTTTTTTTGAAAAATGGTTAAAACGCCAAATTTTTTTTAATTTTTGGTGGAAAACCAAACACTAGTTATTGTCTTCAAATTTTGCACTGCACAGATGTTGAAATCACTGGAGAGGTCCTACCTGTAAAATATTTAATAATTATCAAATTAGCTTATAAGACATTAGACATTTTTTCATGTTTACTTAGCATATGTAAAATAAACTAAAAATACTGAATATCCCCTTATTTATGAACAGTACAAAATGAGGAAGCTTTTACTTTATTACACTTCAAGGTGATGATTTTGAGAAATTTTCAGGGGGAGCGTGTTTCTATAGAAAAGTGACAAAAACAAAGTCAACTGATCTTAAATATTTAGATTTTGGGTCGAAAACTAAGTATTGATTGTCTTCAAATACTGCACAGCTATTGGAATTACTTCGGAGATCCTATATAAAAATATTATTGATTATTTACATTAGTTTAGACTGCAGTGGTTCCCAACCTTGGGTACGCGAGGGAATCTTGGGGGTTACGCTACGGGGTCCTGAAAATATACCCTTTTAATTTTATATACGATTGACAAACGGCCACAAATCACACGGTCGTAAAGAAAGTAAAACTCTTCTATGCCTCGCGAAAATCCAGAATCAAGGGGTACAGAATCACAGGGTACAGAAGAAAAAAAAGGTTGAGAACCCCTGGTTTAAAAGTTGTTGGAAATTTTCTTGTTTGCCCTACCATATATAAATTATTTCCCTATTTATGATCAAAATGAAGGAAGGATTTTATTTTTTTTTATTACTCTTCATTGTGATGATTTTTTGGAAAGTTTCATCCGAATCGAATTTTTTTTCGAAAAATGGAAATCCGCCAAATTTTCTCAAAATTTTCAATTTTCGGTCAAAAACCAAACACTACTGATTGCCTTCAAATTTTACACTCATGTTGGAATTACTTGAGAACTTTTAAATTTAAAATATTTAATAATTATTCAAAATAGTTTAGGAGATATGGGACATTTTCCCATGTTTACCTAACCATATATCAAATATCTCCTTATTATCATTGACATTAAAGAAAGATCTTGTTTTTCTTTTATTACTCTTCACTGCGATGATTTTCAGAAAGTTTCAACCAAATCGAATTTTTGTCGAAAAATGGGAAAAACGCCAAGTCGATAGCCTTCGAAATTTTCAATTTTTGGTCAGTTACCAAACCCTATCGATTGTTTTTAAACTTTGACCACAGGTTGGAATTATTGGAAAGTTCTACATGTGCAATATTTAATAGCTATTCAAATTAGTTTAGTAGATATCCAACATTTTCCCATATTTACCCGACCATATATAAATTATAAGCTCCCTATACGAAATATCGGAGCAATCCAAGAATAAGCACCCCAAAGTCCCCAACCCGAGAAAAAGCACCCCAGTTAGACCCCAATCCAAGAATAAGCACCCCAAAGTCCCCAACCTGAGAAAAAGCACCCCAGTTAGACCCCAATCCAAGAAACAGCACCCCAGTTCGACCTCAATTCAAATTAACCCTAAAAGGACGACCGCTACATATTGGTAACCTCTCAAATACACCCATTCATAACTTAACCCGGTGCTACTGTAGTATGCGGTCTACCTACGATTGGTTAGGTTTAATCATGATATTTTCGTTAAAACTAACGAAAATATCATGACTAAACCTAACCAATCGTCAAGGGCGATTGACAACTAATTGTAAACAAACAATTAGTAAACAAGATAAGAAGCTATCTATAATTAAAAGGTAGACCGCCGAATCGTAGGTAGACCGCATACTACAGTAGCACCCTTAACCCTACAAACAATTCCGGCGTTAAAGGGTTAAAGGATTTTAACATATAAAATTAAAAAAAATTTTTTTTTAATGTTTACGAAGGAAATTGCAAGGATATTTCCCTTACACCAATTTATTACTGGCAATGGATCTTCAACCAATAATGGTAACACTTCAGTTTGAAAAGTTGATGCTGTCATCTTGCCCTCAAACTTCTAAATGGTTTTTACATTTCAGGACTTACTTATATATGCTCGTACACGGGCATATAAACTATAAAAAACTGTAAACTATAAATTATAAACTGTAAACTTTATAGTTTAGGCTTATAAATTTTTGGATCACCTGAAGATCAGGGCCCCCAGCCTTCATTAGTTAGCCTTATAAGGCTAACTAACGAAAATATCACGATTTAACCTAACCAATCGTTAGGTCAACTGTAACGCCCTTAACGATTGGTTAGGTTAAGTCGTGATATTTTAGTTAGTTAGCCTTCTAAGGCTAACTAACGAAGGCTGGGGACCCTGATCTTCAGGTGATCCATTTTAGAGCAATCCAAGAATAAGCACCCTCATTCGACCCCAATCCAAGAAAAAGCACCCTAAATTGATTTAGGGTGCTTATTCTTGGATTGCTCCGAAATATCTCCTTATTTGTCATCAATATCAAAGATGGCGGTTATATTTGTTTATTTTATTTTCATTCCCTTAATATTGGCCTACATTTGACCAGAATATTTTCTTCTGTTTATAATTTCTCTACAAAATTCATAAACTCAAATATTCGCATCTAGTTCCCGCTTAGCCTTTTACCTCATTTAACTCTTTCACTGCGGGTGGCCTATATACGGTTCCTTTTAAAATTTGTGCGTAATGAAATTCGCCGCAGCGAAAAGGGTAATGTTTGTAAAATTAAGTTAGTTTTTCACTTCGTTCCTGAGATTAATATTCTGAATTCACTTTCTGTAACCTAATTAAGCGAAACCTTTCATCTCTGTTTCTACAACTTCATCTCTGGGCTTTATGAGATGTAACCTTAAGCGTTTTTTGTGAACTTTGGTTATGCATAGCTTGGAATTAATTTAACTTTATTTTAATATATATTTCTTGTATATATATATATATATTTTTTTTTTAAATCCTAAGATTCAAAACCATAAGATTCGATCTCTCCAAATCTTAAACAGGGGTTATGAAGAGGTATTTGTGTGAAGTCTCCACGAGACCTGCCTGTTTAGTTCAATCGAGTTTCAAAATCTTTCACATCAGTTTTTAAAAATTAAATTTTCACAGATGAGTTGGTTACCTGTAGTTTCAAACTTCTACAAAACATTCAGCGGCTGTAAAAGCGCCCACGTATATATATATATATATATATTAGGTTAGGTTAAGGCGTGTGTATATATATGTGTGTGTGTGTATATAGGTTAGGTTAAGGCGTGTGTATATATATGTGTGGTGTGTGTGTGTGTGTGTGAAATCTATGTTTCAGTTCAGTGAAAACATTGTTTAAAATAGTTACAGGAACTAATGCTTCGGAATCTTTAATACTCGTTCTTAGGTCATTAATATCCTTTGGGTTGTCGTGCTGTACTACGGTTGACTTTACATATTCTCAAAAATAAAAATCTAAAGGAGAAAGATCCGGAGAAAGAATCGACCATCTTATCAGTTCTCGTCCAAGCCATTGTCTTGCAAATGTTTCGTCTAGAAGCATACGCATAATACAAACAAAATGAGGCGGTGCACCATTCGGCTTAAGCAATGTACGTTGAAAGAGACCTGGAATTTGTCGTACAAGAGGAACAAAAACTCTTTTAACATCCTGAGATAAGATTCTTCACTAACAGATTTGTCTTAAAACAAATGAAGGCTGTAAATGTGATTGCGTGACAAAGCACACTACAAACGTTCACTTATGGTGAATCTCTCTCTCATGTTTGTATGTTTCGTGTGGATTTTATTTCCCCCCAAATCTTGCAGTTGCGGCGTTTATCCCTTTCATACCTGATTTTCGTTTACTTTTTATACCACAAAAAACTACTTGTGTTATATCTCCAGAATGACTAAAATCTCATAAAATTTGATGGTCTCATTTGCGCCCATACGGCATGAAAGGGTTAAATCCAATAATAGAAGTATAGGAATTTGCTTCGTTGGTAAAAGTGAGATTGAAAGAAAGTTACGATCAGTTTCAATCATTTCGATAAATTCTTGACAGGCGTTGTTTTGTATCATAATCTTCCTCGTGCAGTTTGTGAACAAACTGTATCTTGTAGAACCTGAATATTAAAGTTTTGTATATGATTTAATGCACAGAAGGGTATGGACTTATTAAGGCTTCTCAGGAATGCTTCTCGAACAGCAATGATTTATTTTGGAGGATTTCTCGATCTACTGAGAAATTTCCCTTTTTTTTTCTGCAGTGAACTTCTTTACCCACACTCAAATAAGATTTTCTTGGTTCCAATTTGTTTAATTCACGCGTAAATGGCATTTGGGCTATAATGATTGATCCACATTGGTGAACCCACCTAACGGGCTTAGCCTTTTCTTGAATAAAGGTTTTCCTGCCTATACAGTATTCTTAACGATGTCCAGTTGTCTGTAGGAACTTCTGAGTAAACACCAACAAAAGTAAGTCCATCACAGTTTAGTGAAGACCCCTTAAGTCCTCGTTATCAGCAGAAATCTATACCGAAGAAGGCCCATCACAAGTACCAGTGTGAGGTTACGACGAGAGACGTCCTCTTCGTTAATCAGCATTTCTCGCGATAAGGCTTGAAACATTGAGCAGCTTCATAAAACACTTCCAGGATATTGTAAAGCAGACTTCAAGAAAATGAACCTAAAATGGCGACCATCAAAATCAACAAAGACCATAACCAAAGGAATGTGAAAGAATCGTAAAACCAGAGGAAAGACAGCCATTAATAAGTGAACTACTTCGAGTGTTACTTGGCCCTTTCCAAATTCGGTTTTCCTTCAGTCGCCTTGCGGAAAACATCTCCCGAGTATAGGCTTACCATATAATTCTTCGCCTATTTAACCTTCAGGTCAGTTTTCTCTTCATATGCTCTAGCCCAAAAGTACCGTTATAGAAATTCAACTCGCTTGTAAACATTCCGGTTTTTTTTTGTCTGCGCATACAGCTCCTGTTATGTGTCATTTATCGAGCTAGCAATTTAAACAAACACTAAAGTATTATTGTATAAGTTTATGTAATTTATAATATGTTGTTGCATTTGACAATATGTATTTATACTGGCAATTAATTCGTAAATATTAAGCCTTCTGTAACTTTGATTTATAACTAATTGTATTTGTGTACTATTCATTAATCATTCCAATATTAAGTTTGTTAATTAAAGGAAAAAGCCACGCAGTATTTCCTTTCTTTGATTGTGGATACAAACATAGGGTGACACCTTGCTAATTAATTACATTAACTAAGCTATCAAAATTATAAATTACCGAGATCCCTTACTTTCGTTAAGAATCGATACCCTATATAAATTAGGCTCTATAAACTTGCCTCAATTAAGCTGCTTCTCTAAATTGGTAACTAACCAGGATGCTACGGTGCGACTATAAATTTTCGCATATACAGTATATATATATATATATATATTATATATATATATTATATATATATATATATATATAATATATATATATCTATATATATATATATATATATATTGAAAAATAAAATTGTAAGAGAAATATACAGATTTATAAGGAAACAGACAAAAACAAATTTTTACCACAGATTTAGCAACCTGCCCTTTTTGTTTAAATCCATTCTGAAGGAATTCAGAGCAACGGGATCGAGTTGAAACAGACCTTTACTCATGTTAAGGTTATTTGTAAGTTGAATTATAGCCGACTCAAGAATATTTCTATTAACAATGTTGCTAGAGTGAAACAAACCTGGAGCATTATTCCAATCAATACAATGGGATAACTCTGACAAATGGACAAAAAGGGCACTGGACAACTGTCCCGTTCTAACGGAATATTGATGCTGTTATACACGCGTTTGCAAATCCTTTCCCGTCTGACCTATGTAAAAGGAATCACACTGCTTACACCCAATTTTATAGATAATGCCTAAATTATTGGTAGGGCTATTTTTTACTATGATGTTTTTCACAATATTGTTATGAAAAAACTACACTGATATCCAAAAGTTTAAGTATTAGCAATGCCTAAGAAGCCCGGGAAAAAATGGAAGTACTAAAATATTCTTTGAGAAGGTGCGAGTGCTATTATTCACACGATAGAAGGTTCGTTTAGCCTTATTAAGACAAGATTCCATGAACGCAGATGGGTAACACAGCTCACTTCCAATACCGTTGATATTTTCCAATTCGGCATCGATGTATTCCGGACTGGCGATCCTAAGAGCGCGGAGAAACATTGAGGAAAATATGGCCTTTTTAATAGGGGTGTCATGTCCAGAGTAAAAGTGTACGTAGGACAAATTGTTTGTTTTTTCCGATAGATACTAAACTTAAAACCCGGGCTATCCCTATGAACACGCACATCCAAAAACGAGATTGAGTTGTCTTGTTCCACTTCTAAAGTAAATTTAATGGAGGGGACTTGGTCATTTAACTGAAGGAGGAAGTCATCCAGGTCACGATTCATGGGCCAGATACACAAAATATCGTCGACGTACCGCAACCAAGGGATGCCAACCCCCAGGATTCTCGGAATGTAAGTAATTTCAAAAAACTCCATATAAATATTGGAGAGAAGGGGCGACAAAGGGTTACCTATGGCCATCACAAAAACTTGTTGATAATGCTCGCCATTGAAAGTGAATTTACAATCCTTGATACAAAGCTTAATAAGTTCCAAAACAGTGTGTGCAGGTAATACATATATATATATATATATATATATATATAATATATATATATATATATTATATATATATATAATATATGTATGGGAATGAACTCAGAATGGTCCCCTGAGTTTTTTATGATACACACAGACCGTGCATGGAACAAGGAACTCTTCTGGGATAATTAAATCCACTATAGTCCGAATAAGTAATGGTAAATGACAAATACCATAGTTTTTCTTTTTCATGATGCTAGCCCGACGTGGGCAACGGGTCACTCGCAAAGAGGTCCCATAAATTCCCTCACCAGCTAGCATCATGAAAAAGAAAAACTATGGTATTTGTCATTTACCATTACTTATTCGGACTATAGTGGATTTAATTATCCCAGAAGAGTTCCTTGTTCCATGCACGGTCTGTGTGTATCATAAAAAACTCAGGGAACCATTCTGAGTTCATTCCCATATATATATATATATATATATATATATATATATATATATATATATATGGGGCTATTCAAAAACCACGTGGTCCTTAAAAGGGGGAGTGAGGGGGTTCCTTATTTGACCACCAAGGGCCACATGGGGGAGGGGAGGTCTTGACGTTTAATATTAAGCATTAAAATATCCTGTTTATAATACTGTTTATCATATTATATATATATATATATATATATATATAGTTCGTAAACTCCAGAAAATTGCAGAAGACTCGAATCTTTATAAACACAAATTCGCTGGACCTTTATTTCGGAAAATTCTACAAGATTCGAATCTTTAACGTTCATGAAACACAAATTCAACATACTTTTAATTTGCTTTATTTTAATTTGCATTTTAATTTACATAAGATTAAGAAGGGGTGGGGGTGACATCAAAAGACCACGTGGTTTTGGAGGGGGGTTTAAGTCATTGGTCACAAATGCCCATAAGAGGGGGACGGGTTTGAAAATCACCCGAAAAAGGACCATGTAGTTTTTGAATGACCCATATATATATATATATGTGTGTGTGTGTGTGTGTGTGGTGTGTGTGTGTGTGGTGTGTGTGAGAGAGAGAGAGAGACTGCGCGATGAGTTAATAATTTTGGTTTGTTTTGTTTTTCATTCGCAAGATGATTTTATAATTTTATGATACTTAAATTTTAACTTTAGAATTTTTATAATTTTCTAACGTTTCAACTGTAGAGTCTCATTGTAGATACATATATAATATTACGTTCTTACGTACGTTCTTGCTTTACGACATCCGTTTTTTTTGGTTCTTTTGCATTATCCCCCCCAACACTAATTTTTTTATATAATGTTGGTTTGGTTTTGGTTATGGTACTTTATTTTCCTTCCATTATAAAAAAAATTAGTGTTGGTATTAGGTTAGGTTAGGTTAGGTTTGGTTAGGTTAGGTTACGGTAAAAACAGCCCGCCGCAGGCGTTAGCCGTTATAAACAAAAATTAGTGTTGGGAGGATAATGCAAAAGTACCGTTTTTTTAAATTTTATTTTTATTTTTTCCATAGACCGTTTTATTAAAACACTAGCAGAGAACCCCGCCCTTCGTGAGGGTAGCAAAAATATCCCGCGTTTTAGCGAAAATATCACGACTTAACCTAACCAATCGTCAAGGGCGTATAGTTCACCTAACCGGGCATTCAATGAACCTAACCAGGTATTCAATAATTTTACCATCGGTTTCGATATATATATATATATATATTATATATATATATATATATGATAAAAAACCACGAAGGAAAGGAAACACAGAATGGTGCTGAAGCGCTTTCGTTTAATGACATCCTCAGTGTTCCTGAGGATGTCATTAGACGGAAGCGCTTGAGCACCATTCTGTGTTTCATTTCCTTCGTGGTTTTTTTCATCATAAATATTTTTCACGTGTTACTTTCGTGAAATAATTTTCATATATATACAAGGTGTCCCAAAAGTCAGTTTACCGAGGAAAATGTTTTTTTCTGATGATTATTCTAAACATTGACATTTTTTTTTGATCAAGTAAAGATTAGCACCCCCAACCTTTTTTAGTTAGCTTTATAAGGCTAACTAACGAAAATATCACGACCTAACCTAACCAATCGTCAAGGGCGTACAGTTGACCTAACGATTGGTTAGGTTAAGTCGTGATATTTTCGTTAGTTAGCCTTATAAAGCTAACTAAAAAAGGTTAGGGGTGCTTATCTTTACTTGATCCTTTTTTTTTTGCAGCAAAAAGCCAGCATGTCTTCAGGACCTTAAAGACTACATTTGTGAAGAATTCCAGCTCTTAAGCAGTGATAAGGAACTATGTAAAGCAATTTGCCAGTCAACCGTTGACAGATACAAGATGTGCATCGAACAACATGGACGACATTTTGAACAATTATTGTAACCAGAACTATTCTCAGGTTTTGTAAATATGTTTCAGAATTTTTTTTTCTTTGTTTTCTTATGTTTTGTAAATATATTTATGAAACAAGTTTTTTTCTTTGTAGCAAACTCACCTTAGGAGAACATTTTCTTCGGTAAACTGACTTTTGGGACACTCGGTGTATATATATATATATATATATATATATATATATATACACGTAATGACGTAATGATCTTGATGACGTCATTTAATTTTTAAAAATTAATTATTTAATTTATTAACACCCAGGTGCACAACCTCGGGACCTAGTCAATATGTGTGTGAAGTTTCATGTTTGTAACTGCTTCCATTTTGGAGTTATTGCTGAAACACATACACACACACACACACACAACCACACACATCCACACACACACACGCGTCCTTTTATTATTATAGATGAATTCACGTGCATTATATTAACTGAAACCTGGTTAAATGATTATAATAACATATTTTTTAACATTCCATGGTACACAAGCTAGCATGTACAGTATGTAGGACTAATAATAAGGGGGTAGGTGTAACTATATTCGTAGACTCAAACTACAAGAGTAAAAATATCAAAGAACTGACAAGCATAAGCAATACCTCAAAAACAATTGAAATTGAAATATATATTCATAACATCCAATATTAAATTTTTAGGCATCTACTGATTACGAGCTAGTAACGTACCAACCTTTACTAAAAGTGTCGATAGAATTCTAACCTCTAATCATATCGGTAACAACTGTGTCAGTGCGGGAGATTTAAATATTGCTCTCACAAATGAACATCCAAATAAACACACGCTTCTTTCACAACACCATAATTGCAAGTGGTTTTAAATTAGTTATTACAAGACGAACTAAACTTCACAATAATATTAGAAATTCCACTCTGCTAGATCAGATCTGGGTGCGGTCCTCGCTTCACTGCACCTGAGGTGTAATTATATTAAATATCACAGATCACTTGCCTAAATACACCATGCTAATCACCCATTTCTCCGCACAGGAAAGTATAAAAGTTGACTAGATCTTACAGCTGTGATAACGAACTAAAATTCTTAAGAAAAATTACAGCTTTTGATTGGACTGGAATAACCGAAAATAACTATGACATTGAAGCAAAATTTCAAGCATTCTGAAGCACACTAATACAGTAGATATGTTCAACATAAACTTTCCTCTTAAATCAAAAGTAATATCTAAAACTAAACATAACAACCTATGGATCACCCTAGTACTCATTGTGAGTATTAAACGTAAACATAATTTCTTTAAATTATGGAAAACTGATATTATTACCATACAAACATACAAAAATTACTGCAACAGACTTAATGAGTCATTAAAAAGCAAAAAAAACAGATTATTTTATTATTGTTCAAAAATTGATGAATAAAAATTCAAACCTAGCTATTGCACACACTGAAGGATTTAATTAACACAAGGTGAAAATAATTCAATTACCAACAATACACGCCACAACCCACACCAAACTCCTTTTTCTTGGGTCCAATCTACCAAACGATATCGCTTTAATCATAAAAAAAATCTGAAAAATAAAGACTACATCATTACCATTCCAGTAAAAATATACGAATCAGTATCGGATGAAATTGGAATGACTTTCAGTAAACTAATGAATGAATCAGTAACACTAGGTGTATTATCTGACAGTTTAAAAGAAGCCACCCTGTATTTAAGTCAGGAAACCCAAACACTCCATTCAATTATCGACCCACTTTCGTATTGCCAACTTTAAGTAAAGTATTTGAGAAAATCATATAAATAAACTGACTAAATTCTTAATCAAATACGATATTTGAACTAAAACACAATTTGAGTTTAAAGGTGGGCATACAACGGAAGAATGGCATAAGCATGTTATTAGAAAATGTGTGTCAGAATCTAAACAGCAAAAAACACAAGAATGGCATAAGCATGTTATTAGAAAATGTGTGTCAGAATCTAAACAGCAAAAAGCACACTGTCTTGGTCTTCCTCGACTTCTCAAAAACATTTGATACACTTTCGCATGACATCTTATTGAAGAAACTTCAAATATACGAAATAAGAAAAAATATCCTCGACTGATTCAAATCGTATCTGTCAAATCGTCATCAGTACGTCAGGTTAAGAGATAATTTATCCGACAAGGCGATGCTAACTAGTAGGGATCCCACAATGATCTATTCTTGGACCATTACTATTTCAAATTTACGTCAATTATTTTAATCTCTTAACCTCTTAACGACTGAGGTTTTTGTAGGGGTTAAGTTATGAATGCGCGTATTGGAAACGGTACAAATTTGACCCAGTCGTCCAAAAGAGATTAAGCACATTAAATTGTATACAATATACAAATGATAACACATTTACTTCTTCCCATCATAAATAATTTAGACTTTCTGATAAATGGAACGAACAAGAATTTAGAACATAAATGCAAAAAACTTCACTTTTTTCTACGTGAAGGTCAAAATATGAAAATAAAAACCCACTCTAATAGACAGAGTTTATTTCCACAACAGTTTCGACGCCCACTGGCATCCTCCTCGGGTGGATACAGAAAAACGAACTGCCAGTGGGCGTCGAAACTGTTGTGGAAATAAACTCTGTCTATTAGAGTGGGTTTTTATTTTCAAATTTAGAACATATGTATGAATGGATATGTGGTAATAAACTTTCATTGAAATTATCAAAATCATTTTACATGATTATTACCAAAAAACATACAAATACAGTTATCAGATAAAAATTGGGAATATTACTCTCACAAGGGTGAACGAGGTTAAAGTGTTTGGCATTAATTTACGGTAAAATCTAATTTCAAAAGCGTCGTACAATATATCAAATAAAAAATACCAAGATTTCTGTTCATATTATTTAACCTACTGTATAAAGGACTCTTCCTAAAAACGCAATCCTTACTCCTTACTCTTTCATCCATCCACATTTTTTGTACTGCATTACAGTATGGTGTAGCTCAAAGAAATATATAAAACATCCCTTGAAATAATTTATAGAAAATGCCCGCGAACTCCCTCGAGTAATGACAACAGACAAGTTACACTTCCTCAATGTTTAAAACTAAATGAACTGTACAAACTCAGCGTTGCTGTCAATATGTTCGAAGTTATCAATAAAAATCAACATACATCACCCATTCAAAGAACAATCACTCCCTATCAAATGCATCATCATTATAACACTAGACTTCCCAGTGTTTTTATACATAAACCAAACTATACAATGGAAACTGCAGGAAATGCACTTTCTTTCAAAGGAGTAGATGTATGGCATGCAATTCCCGTAAATATCAGACAGACTTCATCACTAAATGCATTTTAGAGAAAAATATTGAAAAATGTTTTAAATTGTGTAATTTTTATTATTTTCTAAATAAAGATTTTGTTTTGTCTGTTTGTTTGTTAAAATACACTCAAAGCACTTAAATTAAAAATTTTACTTCGGACGGAAATTGCCCTTGCGCACGCACGCAAAACTCGGAGAAGATGAAATCCCCCACAACTGCTGGGAAACATTTGGTTATTCAACATTCTTGGAGGTGTATGAACATCACGGAAAAGGTTTGTAATAAATTTTTGTTTTAAATTCATAAATTGATTTAAAACTTTATTAGATATTATTATATAAAATATTAGAAACGTTATGAAAATTCATGCAAAGCATAAGTTTAGACCCCCCCACACACCGACAGACCAAAAAAAAAGGAAAAAATCGATTGGAATGAATCCAAACATGATGATTTTATGTTAAAATGTATAAATTTTGCTTTCAACAAAATTAATCGTACGACCTTTTTAATATATTGGATTGATGCAAGAATTTATTCGTGTAAACGTAAAGAAAATTCACGTAAAATGTACTTCAAATATATACAATTTGACCTCATTCCTTCCTCAAAATTTACCAACATTTTTTTTTTTAAATAATAAAATAAAATAAAATTAAATTAAAAATATAAAAATAAAATATTTTTCTTATTTGATCACGAATTTAAGAACTTATTTTAATGTTATTAGTTTACGTTATAATTATCTTTACGAATTGGTAAACTTAATTCCGATTTCTTGCCCTTTGAAATTATTTGATTAGGTTTAGTTATAAAATTAAGTCGTATTTTTAACTTAAAATCTCATTGATTCTTTTTAGGTATAAAACTTGGGTCCAACGAAAATTGGTTTTCTTTTTGGCTGAATTTTAATGTATTTACGTTCACCCTGTAAATTCTGAAGACACGATTTTACTTTAAATGTATTAGTTTTTTGAATACTGGTGTGGTAAATTTCGTAGATATACCATATTTACTCGCGTATAATGCCCAGTACGCACCCTGATTTACAGAGACCAAATTTAGAAAAAAACGCTTGCTTGCGCGTATAATGCGCGTCTCGCTAAGTTGGGTTAAGTCGTGATATTTTCATTAAAACTAACGAAAATATCACGACAACCTAACCAATCATCAAGGGCGTACAGTCGACCTAACTGGGCATTCAATTAACCTAACCGGGCATTCAATAATTCATTTACACAAGAAATGAAGGTCAGATTTGAATAAAACGCATCAAAATACACCAGAAAAACCTATTCTCATATCAAATTCGAGCCGCAGGGGTAAAACGAATAATTACCACCATAATACAGTATTTCAATCGATTTTAATCGATCCAAAAATTGCTTATATCTCCGTTAATATCAATTTGTACAAGAAATACCATAGAAGAAAATAGATTCAGATTTAAATTCTACATAAGAAAAACTGAATCTTGTATTATATGAAAAAATGAAGTACCGTATTTGACGGCTTACAAGACGCTGCGCCGTGAAAGACGCACCTTAATTTTGGAAAGGTATATTCAAGAAAAAAGTTTTTGATGCACTTTATTGTTAATACAATGGATATGTAAAATTCAATAAAAAGAAAACCCAAAATCCAATAAAGAAAGATAATATGATTATTACTCTTATTATTTGTTATTAATCAATTAATTAATTGATGTGCTGTATTGCCACTTTCGGCTTCTAAGACGCAGGGCGATTTTTTAAGGTATTTATAAGGAAAAAAAGTGCGTCTTATAAGCCGACAAATACGGTAAATGATAGGTAGTAACCCACAAGATCCGTATATTCTTCCACTGTTTGTTATACCTATTTATTACGGATATATTTTGTGTTTTGCCTGTACGTATAGTGCGCCATCGCGTATTATGCGCACCCCAGTTTTAAAAATGAGGAAATGATAAAAGAAGTTCGCATTATACGCGAGTAAATACTATATATATTATATATATATATATATGCACACGAGTGTGTATATATAGATAGATGTTTTTTAATCTCTTATCTGTTAAGAAATATAAGCTTTATAAAGCATTCAGGATGAATTAGCATTAATTAATTAATTAATTGGAAAACAATTAGCTTTGTTGCTAATTGACTTAATTATTCGATCTTTTGAGTAATTTCTTTGCCAAAGTCTGAAAATTTAGTTATGCATTCATTCATTCCCCGAGTATGCGATCCTAACCGGAGTGGACACATCTTTGTACACCTGTTATTCCTGAGAAGAAAAAATTTTCTCATTCAGCTTCCGCGATCTTCGAACGTGTTTTCCGAGTTTTAGCGATGAATGTGCCATTAAACAATAAGTCTTATCAGAGTTACCGAAATAAGTGAACTTAATGGGACGAAGGAGATTTAAACGTGCTCTTTCGCTTTATCTTCTCGAAACTAAATTACAAGAAAATAAACTTTGTTTTATCGATTTTTTCTTTGTTCAAAAGAAAAAACTAAGTCAATTTTTGCTTTATTTGATGAAGATTATAAAAAATGCCCAGCTATGCCCTACTGATGATGACAAGACCAGGTCTTATTGATTTCGGGCGATGTCGGATATCATTTGAGGCACTTTTTTTTTCTTTTAGGCATTTTTTTTCTTGGACATTTTTTTTCTTGGGCATTTTTTTCTTGGGCATTTTTTTCTTGGGCATCAAGACATAAATTAATTTCAGTTATGACTGATAAATTTGTATATAAAACATAAGAAAATACAAGTTGGGTCGTCTTCTCCTTCAGAGTGTACACATTTTTTCTATTAATAAATAGTTCTTTGTAATGACTATGAATAGTCATTGGACTTAAGGGGAATATGATGTACCAGTGTAATGAATAATTATAATAACACAGGGTAATAATAGTCAGTGAATAGGGCCAGAAACTGGCACAGCAGTGCTCAGGCCAAATAATGCGGCCCATTAACATTACCAGCATCATCGGGATTCGAACTCCCGACCTCAGTGTTTTTACTTCACATGTAGGGAAACTGGTGTTACCCACTGAACTAGGTATTGGTAATGACACAAGATAGTATAGTGTATTACTGTACATTATAAGGTAATTCCTGAAGTCAGTGAACATTGTAATCTAATTTTTTATGAAAGTTGAATGAGGGGGTTTATATACAGTATATTACTCAAAATAAGTAAATGCTACATATGAAGTTAACTAAGGGGCCTTTCTAACTTATCTACACACACACAGACACACACACACACACACATATACACACATACACACACACACTATATATATATATATATATATATATATATATATATATATATATATATATATTATATATATATACAGGCTGGCCCATAAGTCCCAATTGGTTATAATTAAAGCGAAAATCCATCTAGCGGAGCTCACACTGACGTAATCAGTTACTAAGGAAAGACTACAGTATTTGTCGAGGTGGTTATATTTTGCACTTTCAATAATCAATACATATTACGAAACTTATTAATTATAAACTATTTACTTTGTTTGTTTTTTTGTTTTCTCGCTGTAATTATAACTGATTTGGACTTATGGGCCACCCTGTATATATATATATGTATATAAGTTACACGGAATAAACTTTCACATAAAATGATTGTTTATTTCCAAACACGCCAAACTGCAATAACTTTCGTCTCTAGAGAAGTATTAACAACAATTTCTAAACAATGCATAATATTTTAAAGGCTAAAGTATACAAGTATCGCGAATTCGCTATTATTTTAGGTATAAGAACGCGAGTTAGCTGGGGCCTAATTCCGTAATAGGAAGCACACTTTAATCTTCCATGATCTTGAAATATATTCATAAGGTATTAAAGTTATTTCGTCTTTATTGTGAGTTAGGAAAATATAGTTCTTTACTTTAATTTAAAATTTTGTTCGTCTGAGTTTGGGAGTTTACTTTCTTATCTTAAGATATAAAAGCAATTTAAAAGTAAAAATTTGAATAAAGGAAAAAAGTGTATTTGCGAGACTTGGTTCCGAAGTACGAAATAAAGTTGACAAAAATGGGAATAGAAAGAAATGGTTTCTAGAACAGACTTCGACAGAATATTACTGGAAACGCTGGTTTTTTTTTTTCATTTGTGTAAAAATGCGTTTTGCTTTCGTCTTGCTTAAAAATGTATGCATAATGGATTTTCACTTTTAGTTACGTATGAACAGCACGAATATATATATATATATATATATATATATATATATATACTGTATATACAGGGTAGTTCAGAAATTTTTTACCACTTAGTATGGGGGGGGGGGGTGCTTCAAAAGATATATTTCAATACTGTGTTGTTATTGTAAATGTAATCAAGCAATATACTATTTCCTTTTTATCATAGTCTATATCTGAAATAATGTACAGGGTGGGCCATAAGTTTCCATACATAGGAAAAATAAAATTTTTTTTTTGGACAACCATTTTTATTTATATAATATGCTCTACATGGTTGCCATTGTTTTGAAAACACATTTCAATACGTGTTCCCCACTGTTGATGAACACGCATTAGCACAGTTGACGTTATGCTTGTAATGGCGTTGGTGATACGTTCCTTTAGATGATTTATGTCTCGTATCTTTTCCTGATACACCATGGCCTTCAAGTGCCCCCAAAGATAGAAATCAAGGGGGGTGAGATCTGGGGATCTGGGAGGCCACTCCACAGGACCACGCCGACCAATCCAAGCATCCGGAAACTGCTGATCCAAATACCGACGCACGTGAAGACCATAATTTAAATTTTCCTATGTATGGAAACTTACGGCCCACCCTGTATAATAATATATATAATGCGCATATTTTTTTGTTTCATGGATGATAAGCAGAGTCCATATGAATTCCATGTGAAATGATTGCAGGGTAAATGTACCAATTTTTATTACATATATATGGGGCAAGTGTTGTTTACGTTCACCTACATTATCCTAGTGTAGTTTGCGTTCTCCAACTTTGTCCGCGTATACCTAATCAAATAAAACGTTATAACTAACGTATATATATATATATATAAATAAATTGACGATTGGTTAGGTTAAGTCGTAATATTTTCGTTAGTTTTAACGTTTTATTTGATGGATTCATTTAAAAAATGTCTCCAAAAGATCCTAGTGTAGTTTACGTTCCCCAACTTTGACCTAATGTAGTTAGTGTCCCCTTTTGTGTCAGGGAGACATAAATTACACTTGCTATATATATATATATATATATATATATATATATATATATATATATAGATATATATATATATATATATATATATGTAAAAAATGAACCATAAATAATTCCCATATTCCTATATTATCTTATTCTTCATGTAATTCTTGTATTCAATTATACAGTTCTTGTATCCATTTTAAGAAAAAGTATCCATTTTAAAAATTCATGTGTTATATGGTTCATGTATTTATATAATCCTGTATATTCTTATATATTTAACTTTATATAATGCCTATATTCATATGTATGTACGTGTGTGTATTCATTTTTACATAAGGACCAAAATCGCCCAACGCGAGTTTGGATAAAATTTTTGATTTGCTTTCTACTTTGCTAAATAATTGGTGACCTGTTGTTTTTTAAAATCTCATAATCATTTTTTAGATTCGCTTAATAAGGAATCCTGCTTAAGCTTTGCACTGTCATATTTTGTATACATTCTCTTTCGTTATAAAAGATGAGATCATGTCTTGCCTAAGCATTAAAATTGTACATCTTAAACCTTAAAATTTTACTCATATGCATATTTTAGTGTAAAGATGCATAGTCCGATTTCCACTTTTAGTTAACTTGGCAGATCATGATAACATCAGATCTGAAAAGTCGCGGTTTAAGATAAAAATATGGTTTCGTCTTCAAATATTTTGTTTACTCGTTCAAGCCTTACCACAGCTGAAAATTTACTTTATTGTGCAAAAATAAGACAGCCTTTTTAGCATTTAATAAGAAAGATGTTAGCAGTTTTTGGGTATATAACCCCAGTAAAAATCTTCCATTGTAATTCAGAAGCTAATTCAGAGGCTGAGCACTACCTGTACATTTTAGCAGTAAATTACAGTAAAAGATAGTTTTTATCTTATCCTTCGAGCCTTGCTCTCTTCAGAAGAACTTAGTCATTAAACTTTCCGGATACGCTATAAGAAGAGTCCGGAACCTTCAGCATTTTGAGTAAGTCTATCAGAGTCCTCCGAGCCACTATAGAAGAACTCGGAGAGTAATATAGAAGAAAACTACTTCAAGTCACACATCCATTGCTGCCACCTAACTAGAACCCCCGTCGACTTCGAACCAACATGAGCCATAGACGGAGGGGTTAACAACTGGCGACCCTTTAACCAGGATCTTCACAACTGACAACTTCTGCATCCAGGATTCTTCCAGTCTTCCAGACCCTGCAACCAAAACCAACTCCCAGTTGACCGGCGTGTCACGACTTCTAGTTCGTCACATCTACCCTTGAACCGGTGCGTCACGACTCCGAGTTCTCCACGCCTAGTTTTCATCCAAGAACAAGTGGCCAGCAAGACACGTCTTCAGGACACGTCTCTAAGGATTTCGCCATAGGAATCTTGTTAAGTACAAAACTCTTTTTTAAAATAATTTCTAAACATTTGAAAAGTCATTATTATTAACAATTAATATTTAGTATTGAGCCAGAATTAACAAAAAACACAGTGAACACTTCAGACACCAGTGATACATTCTTTTTATTGAAAACAGTATTTTCACAGAATTATTGTCGCAGAATTATTGTCGCAGAATTATTGTCACAGTTATTTTCAGTTATTTTCAGTTATTTTCAGTTATTTTTACTATTCTAGTTAGTATAGTATAATTTTATTTAATGTACCAAACATAGTGTTACCATACCTTCATGTACATTTGAGTGAAATCTTGTTTACATTTTTTTATTTTTGTTTGCAATCTTTTCAAATTTTTCCTAGTAGGCAAATTGTTGTGCATTTATTTTTTTTTAGATAGTGTAGTTAGGAAAACCCCTTAAGTGATCATTCCATAAATTAAGACCGGTCAAGCAGACCTAATTAGAACACATTAATAAGTACCTTCACATATGAGCGATTCAGACGGTGCGCTTTCTGACATCGAAAATTTACCTACACCCATTTTTCCACCTACCCCGCGCCCTTCAAACATACTCCCAAACACACACACTTCAGATCCAGAACAAGCCAATATGTCTCAGTCTCAAACCCCCTCCCCAGCATATATTAACTTAGGCAGACTAGTAAACCTTCCCCATACTGTTTTAATTTTTAAGGGGACCATAGATAATCGCTCTGTTGAACCACGCGTAAGACCTTGGATTGAATCTTTAGAGCAACATTTCTTACGCGAAACCATCACCGATGATGATATAAAAATTAGAGAAGCAAAAAGATTTATCGACCCTAAAGAGGGAAATGCTCATGACACAGTCACCTACGTCCCATCAATAGCGAAGCTACAACATGGGACGATTTTAAACAAAACTTATTAGAATTTTTTAAAGAAATAACACTTACACAACCCTTAGCCACGTTAGAAGCGGTCTTCCAAGCTAAATGGAAGAAAGAGGAACACGAAGATTTAAACAATTTTATTACACGAACACATAAACTTGTAGGAGAAGCCCTCCGTGCCGCAGAAAATGCATGTGGCATAACTTTCACTTCGAAACAAAGAAATCTAATGGTAGCAACAACTATTTACCAAAACCTACCCGGAGCACCTAAAAAAAAGTTTCAGGAGTTTTTAAATGTTGACAAACCTGTAAGTGTAGCCATAAACAAAACACGGGAACATTACCCCGATTTAGCAAACCAAAACTACCGAAAGAGTAGAGAAACCCCCGTACATTACATTCACAGCAGCAGCCACAACACCAACAGCAACAACAACAACAACCCTATAAATCGAGGCCAATGCAGGGACCACCACCCCAGAAACAAGCCCCCCAAACCCAGAATACACGCCCTCCTCCACAGTGTTTTAACTGCGATAGCTTTGGGCATATGATAAGTCAGTGTAATTATCCCTCTTATTGCTCCCACCGTCACGAACATGGTCATCGCCGTGGCGATCGCCAAAAGTGTGCTGATAAAGCCCCTGCAGGGTATAGACCCCACTTTCAGAAACCAAACCTCCCACGTTCCCAAACCGTATCCCAAAAGTCATCCAATCCCCAGAAACCAATCCATTCCCAGCCTCAGTCGAACCACCAACCCAATAGATTACGACAACAGGGTCAACCACACTCTTACCCCATGTGCAAACCTCAGTACAACCAACAAGGTCAGCTAGTTCGGTACGTAGAAGTACCCGTGGAGGAATCATTTTCCCCAGAGTACAGTTTTGAAGAACACCCTCCAGCCAATGTTCCCTCTAAGGTGTGCGCGTGTGCGCGCGCACACGCGTTGTGAAACCCGCGCACACAGCAAAATAAAATGCGCACAGGCTCAAGCGTATCATGAGTCACGACAGTAAATGAAGTAATTTAAAAAATATACCGTCACACAAGGTCTGACCATTTGCATCAACATACTCTACAGTCGCTCTTTTAAATATTAACCCCTTCCGCCCGACTTCGCCGACGTCCGCGCATTTACGCAACACAGATTTTTTTACTCTATGTATTTGCATTTTTTTTCTTTTATACATTAACGCAATGAATATAAACCCATTTTTGCATAAAAACGAATAGTAATTATCTCATAATTCATAAAAAACAAAATTATTTTTTATTTTATTCCTATTTTGTGAATGGATAAAATCATGTATTAATCTTGATAGTCTATTTTAAATTGCTAAATGCTAAAAATTGTTTTGAGAAATGATAACTAAAACAGTAATTTTCAATTAATGTTATTTTTATTTTATTTCTTTATTTTGTTGAATTTTATTTCACTATTTTTTATTTTATTCATATTTTTAGAATGGATAAAATGTTTTCTTTTTTGAGAATATATAATATTGTAAACAGTTTTTTAATATCCATCTAATAGTACCGTAATGATCAAGCTATCACCTTATGGAAATAATATTTATTAAGTATTTAATATTTATATATATATATATATATTTCATTTTGAAGATAATAGCGCTCAGAAAAGTGCACAGTTTTCACCATGAATCTAAATGTATGCACAACGAAAATTTCTTGCGCACACGGATTAAAAAAAATTAGAGGGAACATTGCCTCCAGCGTATGGTAATCCCGTGGAATATGACCCAGGTCCTCCCATAGAAGACCATTCGAGCCCTTTTTTAGACCCTACATTGGAGGCAGCAGTTCAACCTCCGCCCTCCTAAATTACAGTAATGAACCCAGATACGCACACAAACTCCCCATCAGGATAATAGGTGCGGACCTCCTAGATTTAATAATAAATTGTAGCACCGATAACCAAGATTTAACTGCTCTCCTAGATACAGGAGCACACGCGACGTTAATTAAGAAACAATGTGTAGATGAATTATTAGAGAATACAAATTACAAATATGAACTTAAGGCACCATCCTGCCAACTCAGAGGAGTTACGGGCACACCCATACCTACATACGGAGAAATTGAGTTATATTTAGAAGTTGGAAACGCGGTATACCCCGCGAAATGTTGTATAGTGGACACAGTCGCCACCTTTCAGACAGACATCCTACTAGGTATGGATTTTTTTAACCGGAATCAATGGGAGATTTACCCAGCCGGAAAGTTAGTAAAGTGTCGAAATAGGACACACCATCTCCGTGAGAATGACAGACAGCTTAATGCTAATAGAATTAGTTCAGTTCAGATTTCCGAAAGAAATAGGAAACCCCCTCCACTTGATAGCAGATCAAGTCAGCCGGTTGCATCCAGAGGGACAACCGCTCCAGAAATCAGACCCCAGGGTAATCAGTTCCAGTTGTTGAATCCAGTTGGATCAACACAGTCAGTTTCCAGTCAGCCAGTTTCCAGTCAGCCAGTTTCCAGTCAGCCAGCTTCAGTTCAGCCAATAAGGCAAATTTTAGTCGCCGAACCAGAATCAGATTCACAATTTTTCATATGCCCTACCGAGCATGTAACAGTAGCACCTTATGAGAAGATTTGTTTCCTAGCAAAAGTAGTTGACAGTCAAGGAAAATTATTAGAGTCAGAGCGTACTCTGATTACAGAGAAAAGTAATTTCAAAAGAGATGTTCTTATTGCCCAAGTCCTTAGTCAGAGTCAGAATTCAGCTATCCCTGTTGTTTGTTTAAACAAAGGAAAAAGTCCTATAGAATTAAATTCAAATCAGAAAATAGGAACTGTTTCCACAGTAGAAGTAGATTCAGATTTCCCCATCAGTATGATAAATCGTGTTTCCAGTTCCTTAGAGTTAAATCCTTCAGTATTAAAAGAAGAATATAAGAAATGTCTGAGCACTCCCTTCAGGAGTCACCAGCTTTACAGGATCCCAAACTAATGGAATCACTTCTCGATTTCCTGATAAGAAATAGAGATGTGATTGCCCTAAAAGGAGATCCTCTGGGCCGAACTAATTTGGTCCCTTTTGAAATCAAGTTGGAACCCAATTCCAAACCCATTTTCATTCCTCCCTATCGGGTTCCACATTCCCAATTAGTCACTATTGAGGAACACATCAAGGACATGTTGGAGCAGGATGTCATTCAGCCTTCAGCTAGTCCCTGGTCCGCTCCTATGATTCTCGTCTCCAAAAAGGACGGAACATCTCGCCCTTGTATAGATTTTAGACGCCTGAACAACATTACCATCCCAGACCGTTTCCCGATTCCAAACATGCAGGAAACAATTCTGAACGTAGGGAAAGCGAATTTTTTCATCCCTCGATTTAGCATCGGGTTATTGGCAAATGGAGGTCAGTCCCGAATCTCGGGCATTGACTGCTTTCTCCACTAACCGAGGCCATTACGAATTCCAGGTTTTACCTTTCGGAGTCCGAAATGGGCCTGCTAATTTCTCTAGGTTGATGAATATAGTCCTTTCCGACCTATTAGGTGTCGAAGCTCTCGTTTATCTTGACGATATTATCGTCTACAGTTCGGACATAAAAACACCTTTCAACGCCTTCAGAATGTGCTATCACACTTGAGAAAAGCACACCTTAAACTGAAGCTTGCAAAGTGCAATTTTTTACAAGAATCCCTGGTATACCTAGGATTCCTACTCTCGTCCACAGGAATTAAACCTGATCCAGCCAAACTCGAAGCCCTGGAAAGGTACCCTGTACCCAAAACCATCGACGACGCCCGTGCATTTATTGGTTTTGTCGGATTCTATCGGAACTTTATCCCCCAATTTTCAAATATTGCTAAACCCATTACTAATTTGTTCCAGAAAAATTCGAAATTTAACTGGGAATCCGATCACCAACATGCCTTTGAAACTTTAATTAATAAACTAACCTGTCATCCCATTTTACAATATCCTGATTACACAAGACCCTTCATCATAGCCACAGATGCTTCCTCCTATGGACTAGGAGCCGTCCTGTTACAGGACGTAGACGGTGTGGAATTACCCATTGCTTATGCCAGTCAACTTCTCTCTGCACCTCAACGGAATTATTCCACTACGAACCGAGAGGCCCTAGCGGTATATTGGGCTTTGAAAAAATTCCGAAATATCGTCTATGGCTACGATGTAACCATCAAGACTGATCATAAGCCACTCACGTACCTCTTCAAGGACAAGCTACTTGAAGGACGATTGAGTAGATGGGCTCTGTTGATTCAGGACTTTGCAGCAAAAATCGTATACAAACCGGGAAAACTGCAAGTTATTCCAGACGGATTGTCGAGACTCAAGCCCGACGCCCAAGTGAATAAAATAGGAATTCTTCCTGTGTTCGACTACGAGTGTCTGCAATACTCCCAACAACAGGACCAACACACCCAAAACCTTCGGGCGCGCCTGGAACAAAAGGAACCATCGAAGGTAAAAGAACAGTACAACCTCAAAGATGGGCTCGTACATTTCAGGAACGAAGATGGAAACACCTCGTGGAGATACCAAAGGATCTCGTCGATATAGCCATTGGACTTTGTCACGACTCACCTTTGTATGGACACATGGGGCCGGATCGCACCATCAAGAGTCTTTTGGAGCGATACCATTTCCCGAGATGAACAGAAAGGTACAAGAATACATCGCCGAATGTCCGTCGTGTTTAAAACATAAGGGCAACGTACCATCCACAGCTCCGATGCATAAATATCCAGTATGCCAAAGGCCCTGGCAAAGAACTGGAATGGATATACTGGGACCATTTCCCAAAACATCAAAGGGAAATCAGTACATCATTGTGTTTACGGACCACTTCTCGCGTTACAGCGAAGTAGCCGCCATTCCAGACCAGACCTCGGAAACTGTGGCAAGAGCCCTAGTGGAACGCGTCATCCAAAATCATACCACTCCTTCCATCCTAATCTCGGATAACGCCCTTAGTTTCACTTCCAAACTGTTCGAGTCACTCTGTAACATGTGTAAAATTAAAAATACACACATTGTGGCATACCATCCGCAGGCAAACGGCTTAGTGGAAAGGCACAATCGAAAGATCTTAGAAGCCCTGCGCCACGTTGTCGATGCATCCTCCCGTACATGGGATGATTCCCTTCCCATGGTACAAACAGCCATCAACAATGGCTATAATGTGTCCATCGGGGACACCCCTCATTTCGTCCTCTATCACTACGACAAGCGTCTACCTTTTGATTTGCCCGACCAAACCGACCCGGCAGTTCTAACATCTTCCGAAATGGCAGAAGCAAATCAGCAACTAGCTGAACGATCTTTCAAGATTTTTGACATAATCCGCTATGCCCTCGACCAACGAAACCAACAGATGGAGCAAGAGCAACATAGGCGTCATCCCCGTCAACGGACTATAATCGTCGGTATGCGATGTTATCTGAAGAGCGTGAAACCGCCAGGTGCTCATCGCAAATTATACCCAAAATGGGATGGCCCATATAGGATTATGAAAAACCTCGGAAAAAATCGTTATGAAATCCTCGACCTCCGGGATCATTCCAAACTAAAGATCATTCACGCTGACAATTTGAAGATAGCTTCCGAACAACACCTTCCCAAAAAACAGCTGCCAGGCGTTCGAGCCGCCTATCCTTCAAAAGGTCAAGGTATTAACAAATCGGCAGGGATCAAAAAACTGAAGTGGTCACCGCGGGAACCGCTACCCATGACGAAGATTGGTACCTCGTAATACCACCAGTACTCGAGGCAATCTCTGAACAAGAGGAGGCCCCAGAGCCAAGCGTCCCATCGGACCCAGACCCTGGAGAAACCCCTTCGAGAGGATCACTCAGTGGAACTCCACCATCTCCTCCAACTCCACCATCTCCTCTGTCACCACCCTCACCGATTGATGATCGACGCACGGACCCTACATACCGCCCGCAAATGCATCACCCACGTGAACTAGAACCTTCACATAAGAAACGAACCCGCTCAGAATCCGAGCTCAACGGTCGACCCCCATTGCCACCAAAACGAGGCCGACCCCTTCGCCCACAAACACAAGTATCCACACAACCACCCCCAGCTCCGTATAACCTAAGGCGTAGAAATGAATAAAATTGTCCCCCTTATAATTTTCCAAATTATTTACTCTTGTAGCCCTAGCATTAAAATTTCTACCGGAGTTATAGAAAAACTTGCAGAAGGTAAATTTTTGAAAGGGCACGCAGACCTTTATATAAATTTGCAACCCCCTGCTAGAATTAAAATCAATCTCCTTCAGATACAAACCCAATTAAAAACGTTTGAAAGTAAAGTCCAGAATTCTTTCCAAGGAAAAGATCAGATTAGTCGCGTTCTGTTAGAAAATACCCTCGAAAATATTCAAACTACAGCACGCGCCCTATCAGAAATATTAGCCTTACCATGGATACAAACTGAAACTAAAAATTCAGAAAACTTTAACCAAAGAAGTAAAAGGGACTGATAGATATAGGAGGGAAACTGTTCAAAGGTTTATTCGGATTAGCAACCGAAGAAGATATTAAAAGAATTGAACTTAAATTGAATCTCTTCGCGCGAAATCGACAATATAATGGACACATGTTAGAACAAACTATTAGGTCATTACACGAAAACAATCGCTTCCTCCACTCCCTTTCGGACAGATTCACATACCTTGAATCCATGTTAGCTCAATACAAAGAACACAAAAGATATCTAGAATTAATAGAGATAATGAACCTACAAGTAACCCTAATCGATAAATACTTACAACGAATAACTACGATTCATTCCAAGGTTTTGCGTGCAACCCAGCTAGCCCATGGAAAAATCACTCTTTCCACCCTAATACCATGGGAAATACTTCAGTCCTTGATTCACACCGCCCAGTCACAATTAAAATTATCACCCATATTCCCACTCAACCACACTAATTACCCCAATTTCTAGAATACACCTGGACTGTACATGGACCACGCCC
Organism: Bathynomus jamesi; assembly: GCA_023014485.1. Classification (NCBI taxonomy): domain Eukaryota; kingdom Metazoa; phylum Arthropoda; class Malacostraca; order Isopoda; family Cirolanidae; genus Bathynomus; species Bathynomus jamesi. Next base: position 211,437 of record JAJOZX010003525.1, on the reverse strand, counting down.
CTACACATACCTCATAATTTACCATTTTTCGATGTCCTCACTTATGACGTATATAAATTTCACCCTTTCCAACACCCTACCAAAACAACTCTAATGTCTATCGATTGTATTTACCCACCGTACCACCTTACCTTTTCCTCACCAAAGATCTGTCAGCTTATTCTATGATGTCAGATAGCGACGTCCGGCATTGCCGATTCCCAACCAAATAAACAACTCGTCTGCCCTCCACTCAAACCAGTTATTCTTCCAACTACTAGGTCTTGCTTTATCGACTTAATTCGTGACCGGCATGCCCCAGTATGTTCATTTAAAAAATTTCATTCCCCTAAAACCATCCAACTACGAATTGGACCAGACATCTGGGTTTCTTTCGCGAACAGGACTGCCGCTACTCTCGAGTGTCCATCGAATTATTCCCTCATCACAATCCCTATGGTTATTCGGCTACCAATTGGTTGCTCCTTGCGTTCAAAAGCCCTCCAAATATACAACCCGTACAAGGTTACCCTTAATAACTCATACCCATTCCCGTCGCAAATTAAATTTAAACCCGTCATAGAGATCTTAAATCTCTCCATAAAACCTGTAACCATCCTACCCGAACTACATGCCCCTGAATGGAATGATCAATTGAGCCGGTTTAAAATTTCGGATGATAACCAAAATAACCTCTTACAAATACTACAACCGGTAACCATTTTCTCAACATCTGCCGTTAGTATCATTATTGTATGTGCTATTATCCTCGGTATATTTGTGGTGAAAAGATCATTCTGGGAACAAAGAAAACCAAGAGACACGGAACATGAAACTATTTATGCACGACCAAGAGTGCGTACCCAGACCACGTGAACTAGACTTAACCACCCGACTTATGTTGTATATATAAATCTGTATTATAAAACCCATAGTTATCATCTAGTTAGCATTAGTTAGGAAGTTACATTATTATATTAATATCATTCTAGAGAGAAGAGCCCTGTAAAAATGAACCATAAATAATTCCCATATTCCTATATTATCTTATTCTTCATGTAATTCTTGTATTCAATTACATAGTTCTTGTATCCATTTTAAAAATTCATGTGTTATATGGTTCATGTATTTATATAATCCTGTATATTCTTATATATTTAACTTTATATAATGCCTATATTCATATGTATGTACGTGTGTGTATTCATTTTTACATAAGGACCAAAATCGCCCAACGCGAGTTTGGATAAAATTTTTGATTTGCTTTCTACTTTGCTAAATAATTGGTGACCTGTTGTTTTTTAAAATCTCATAATCATTTTTTTAGATTTCGCTTAATAAGGATTCCTGCTTAAGCTTTGCACTGTTCATATTTTGTATACATTCTCTTTCGTTATAAAAGATGAGATCATGTCTTGCCTAAGCATTAAAATTGTACATCTTAAACCTTAAAATTTTACTCATATGCATATTTTAGTGTAAAGATGCATAGTCCGATTTCCACTTTTAGTTAACTTGGCAGATCATGATAACATCAGATCTGAAAAGTCGCGGTTTAAGATAAAAATATGGTTTCGTCTTCAAATATTTTGTTTACTCGTTCAAGCCTTACCACAGCTGAAAATTTACTTTATTGTGCAAAAATAAGACAGCCTTTTTAGCATTTAATAAGAAAGATGTTAGCAGTTTTTGGGTATATAACCCCAGTAAAAATCTTCCATTGTAATTCAGAAGCTAATTCAGAGGCTGAGTACTACCTGTACATTTTAGTAGTAAATTACAGTAAAAGATAGTTTTTATCTTATCCATCGAGCCTTGCTCTCTTCAGAAGAACTTAGTCATTAAACTTTCCGGATACGCTATAAGAAGAGTCCGGAACCTTCAGCATTTTGAGTAAGTCTATCAGAGTCCTCCGAGCCACTATAGAAGAACTCGGAGAGTAATATAGAAGAAAACTACTTCAAGTCACACATCCGTTGCTGCCACCTAACTAGAACCCCCGTCGACTTCGAACCAACACGAGCCATAGACGGAGGGGTTAACATATATATATAATATATATATATACACACGGGTCTATGTATAATTAATTTAGTGTAGACCGGATGTCAGTTTTTCAACTTCTGCGGATGCGGATTTTTAATTTCATTATCCGCGGATGCGGATGCGGATATTTAGTTAATCTATCAATATAATATAGAATTATGAATATATGACATAATTTTTCAAATTTCATGATATTACTATTAGGGCAGGCAATGCATAAGAATTAAAATTAATATTAATGTTTTCATTATGATAAAAATAATAACTTTCTCAAGAGTTTCAGCCACAGAAAATTCAATGAAACAAGTTTCATTCAATTTTCCTTGTTACCAGGTATTTATATTTTGAGGTTTATATATTTGTTTGTTCATTAATTAATACTTTACATGAAATGTGCATGACTGGGCCTTATAAGCTATTTTATAAGCTAATTTAATTGTAAATTGCATAATTTATTAGAGGTAATATCCGCTTAACATCCGCAGTGCGGATGCGGGTTAAAATGATGTGGATGCGGATATCCGGTCCATCACTAATATATATATATATATATATGTGTGTGTGTGTGTGTGTGTGTGTTGTGTTATGCAGGAAGGAGAAGTGAAGGGCAAGCGACCGCAAGAATACCCCCTCTACTACGTAGAAGGAGAGGGAGAAAGCTGAAGAAGCTCTTAAAAACGATGCAATTTTTTTTTATTTTGAAAAGATTGTGTATTGTGTAAGATGCATCTATATGTACTGAGGAATAGATGTAGAAGTGTGTGTATGAGAGCAAGCTGGATTGCTCAAAGGGTAGAAAGACACGGAAAGAGATCAGCTAAGGAGGACAGTGACAGGAGAAACGGGAATTCGAGCACTCCCTGTTTCCTGCTTAACGTTCAACCCGTGTCTAGAATCTGCTCCTTTGCATAATATATAGATATACATATACCCGTGTGTGTGTATATATATTATATATATATATATATATATATGGTACTTACGTATGATCCGGACTACCAAACTGTTTATTATGTATTTTTACTCTCGTTATTTTCGTTTAAACTAACGAAAATATTACAACTTAACCTAACCAATCATCAAGGGCGTACAATTGACCTAACCGGGCATTCAATTAACCTAACCGGGCATTCAGTTGACCTAACCTGTTAGGTTAATTGAATGCTCGGTTAGGTCAACTGAATGCCCGGTTAGGTCAACTGTACGCCCTTGATGATTGGTTAGGTTAAGCTGTATTTTCATTAGTTTAAACGAAAATGACGAGAGCAAAAATACATAATAAACAGTTTGGTAGCCCCGATAATACGTAAGTACTATATATATATATATATATATATATATATAATATATTATATATATATATATGTGTGTGTGTGTGTGTGTTAGTGGTGGACCGGATATCCGCATCCGCAGATATCCGCATCATTTTTGACATCCTTATCTGCACTTCTGACTGGGGATGTTATGCGGATATTACCTCTAATAAATTATGCAATTTACAATTAAATTAGCTTATAAAATAGCTTATAAGGCCCAGTCATGCACATTTCATGTAAAATATTAATTATTAATGAACAAACAAATCTATAAACCTCAAAATATAAATACCTGGTAACAAGGAAAATTGAATGAAACTTGTTTCATTGAATTTTCTGTGGCTGAAACTCTTGAGAAAGTTATTATTTTTATCATAATGAAAACATTAATATTAATTTTAATTCTTATGCATCACTTGCCATAATAGTAATATCACGAAATTTGAAAAATTATGTCATATATTCATAATTCTATATTATATTGATAGATTAACTAAATATCCGCATCCGCGGATATTGAAATTAAAGATCCACATCCGCAGATGTTGAAAAACTGATATCCGGTCCACCAGTAAATATATATTATATATATATATATATATATATATATATATATATATATGTGTGTGTGTGTGTGTGATATAACGGGTGTGCCATGAAAAAAGGGTACATTTTAAAAAAGCTATAAAATCAACATTTGTCATTTAATTTTAATAAAACTTCTCCACAATAAAACATATGTATTTTTCTATCTGCAAACAAGTTTTCAGACTAAAAGATCAAATATTTCAAATTCTATCAACATTTAACGAAAGAGTATGATTTTTCTACTTAACATGCAAAAATTATTAAACCTTTTTAATATCTTTTTATACAAATAATTTTTAACGTGAAAGTTACCTGAAATTATTAAAATAATTGTTCGAAATGCTTTCCTTCCATTTCAATAACTTTTTTTATTCTTGGCCGGAATTCATCTATGGCTCGATTTATTTGTTTCTGTAGAAGCTCTTCCCATTTTTGAATGATGATCTCGCGTAAATGAGCGACATCTTCTATCCTTGGTCTGTAGACTCGCTCTGCTAAGTTTTCCCATATTCCGGCCAAGAATAAACAAAGTTATTGAAATGGAAGGAAAGCATTTCGAACAATTTTTTTAATAATTTCAGGTAAATTTTACGTTAAAAATTATTTTTATAAAAAAATATTAAAAAGGTTTAATAATTTTTGCATGTTAAGTAGAAAAATCATACTCTTTCGTTAAATGTTGATAGAATTTGAATTATTTGATATTTTAGTCTGTAAACCTGTTTGCATATAGATAAATACAAATGTTTTATTGTGTAGAAGTTTTATTAAAATTAAATGAAAAATGTTGATTTTATAGCCTTTTTAAAATGTACCCTTTTTAATGGCACACCCGTTGTGTGTGTGTGTGTGTGTGTGTGTGTGTGTGTGTGTGTGTGTGTGTGTGTGTGTGTGTTTTACGAAAAATATTAAGACAGCATAAACAAGACAAGAAATAACTGTTCCCAATAAAGTGTAGGCCCATTCCTGACCTTGATAATAGGCTCAATCCTCTCGAGAACATTTTTTTTTTTTGAAGTGCAGTTTCTAATGCGACGAAATTGAGATCAGAGCTCTGAGCACGCCATGACATTTTGGGAGCGTTATTTTGCTCCAGCTATTGGGTTACATTCCGGGATTCGTGACCAGAAGGGTTATCGTATTACTGGTATAGGTACTGGCCCACACCATAAACTTCCATCAATAGTGTCACTGTACTGTTGTCCAAAATATTCCAATACGCCCTGGCAGTTATTGTACCTTCACAAACCATAATGGACGTTGTCCCAGACCATGAGAAACATGCTCACATCATCACACTGCCACCTGCATTATAACTGACGATTTGTACTTAAGGGATCAAGGCGTTTTGTGTAGAGGGACTCATCACCCTACATAATGCGTTTCCATTATTCTATTGCCCAATTTCAATAAACTTTGCATTGTAAGTCGTCGCTTTGGCTTTACATTCAGAGCTATAATGTATGGTGTAAGGCTAGTGAGCAGCTCCGTTTCCATAGAATCCTTCTGCATATCATTCCCGACGTACAGTAGACGCACTTGCCGAAAGGCCTCTACCAGGGTGTCTTTATCGAAAACTTCTTGCGGATTTCATTTGTTGTAAAAATTTCCTGTGAAAATATACTACTTTTGTCACTGATGATGCAGTTAACGTTTGACAGCAGAGTGGAAAAAGATAAATTCTGACTCTGTGAAGTATGACCTTCAATGAATCTGCGTGTCAGGGTTAAAAAGCGTCAAGGTGTCATAGACATACACAAAGAAGTGGCGCTTTTTAACCCTGACACGCAGGAATATACTCTGTGCTGCATGTTACAAAGAGGGCCGTAAAAGTGTGATTATTATTTATATGCCGTTAAATTTTGTTTTCCTTTGTTTAATATGAAAGAAAATCTTTCCACAATCTCCATTATTATTGGTATTATTAATATTATTATTATTATTATTATTATTATTATTATTAGTATTATTAATATTATTATTATTATTATTATTATTATTAATATTATTATTATTATTAATATTATTATTAATACTATTATTATTATTATTATTAATAATATTATTATTAATATTATTATTATTATTATTATTATTAATAATAATAATAATATTATTATTATTAATATTATTATTATTATTTAATAAACGTATCGTGACAAAACAAAAACTGTTGTACTTTACATACATTGTGTATTGTGTATTTACGCCAGCGTCCGTAGCTGGGTTCGAATCCCGATAATGGGGATATAATAATAATAATAATAATAATAATACAAGAACTAGCGTAGTGGGCCGTATTAATCGTCTTGGCTCTCTCAACTGATCATTATTGTGCATTTAAATGCCTACTGAATAAACCTTACACGTGAATAAAATGTTCTGCTATTTTGTCGATATATTTAGCTGTCTGAACCCCTCAGCTAAAAATTGCTGGCTACGCCACTGTTACTGTTATATATATATATACTGTACATGTTTAATTATATAGTTACTAAAATACTTAAATATTTTCATTTATAGACTATAACTTTCTATATACTCAATATACAATATATACCAAATACGTTTAAGTATACTAAAATGATACAAGGTGACCGAAAACAGCTTTGGATACCTGGTTCGAGGGCAGCGACACTGTAACTGAGAATAGGTATTTTCACTCATCTATCTGCTACATTTGGTCTATTATCTATTTATTGCATATTAGACCACTATAATTATATATAATTTGATTGTCAACTGTTTTATACTTATTGATAGTTAAATTTAGAAGCACTAATGGATGGTTAAATGACGCATTACGAATGTATTTTCCATTATCTTGTCATTATTCACTGTAATTAAACGTTCCCTGGACTAAACGCTCGTGGAAAAAGCCACCGAAATGAAGAACGTTGAACTAAAACGGGTGTATAATAATCCTCGTCGCGATATTTGCTGGGGCAGATTAGAGCCAAACTTCGCTTTGTGAAGTTAATTTATGATAACTTGTTGTAAATTGCATTTATATTAACATTACGAAAATATTATTATGAAAACCCAAATGTGATTCACGAAATCTTTCACTACGCGACATCAGCATTCACTACATATCAACCTCCGCCCTTTCCTCACGAGTGTAACTCACTTCAATAGCCATTGCGTGTTATTCTACCTGCAACAAAAAAAAAGGGTCCCAAACCAAGACATCAATTTGAACATTTGTTTTAGTTCCAATGTAAATTTAACTTAAAATTAATTTTCCTACGAGATCGGACTTATGGGACACCCTGTATATAAATCCTTTGTCAGAAAAAATATTTTTAAAAAAATAAGAAAGCAATTACGTGTGTTCATGTACGTTTATACACTAAAGAAGAGAGAAAACAATACGATATCTCTCTCTCTCTCTCTCTCTCTCTCTCTCTCTCTCTCTCTCTCTCTCTCTCTCTCTCTCTCTCTCTCTCTCATATATATATGTAGTATATATAACATTCTGCATTATGATAGGCGAACTTGAAATTTGAAATATGTTGGGTGTTTATGATGTGTACAAGAACATATTAAGGCGGGTTTTTACATTCCATGAAAATACCATCACTTCTTCGAGGACTCAAGAGGCGAAGGTAAATTTAAGAGCAACGTAATTTATGGGATCGTTGTCGAGCAATGACGGGCGTTATATCTTATCGTTCTGTTTTTATCATCATCAACGTTTTTATTCATCCTTTCTTTACATTTTCATCAAAGGTTTCCTCATTATCCGCGTAATGAACCGTGCATAATTGCCTGCACAGACACATACATACACACACACACACGCATGTGTATATGTGTGTGTGTGAGTACAGAGGAAGCATATCATTAGACGATCATGCTTATGATGATTCGTGTCGAATGATTAACATTTCTGCGCAAAATCTGAAATACGAGAAAAACAGTCTGTTTACAAACGATACTGTTGTCGGTTTAAGCTTCTACGTTTGGTTTATGTTCAAGTTTAATAACGAATAATGCATCTAATTTGGAGTTTCCCTTACTGTATTTATGCGCAGTCGAGTACAGTAAAGCGCGTCGAGGTACCGTTAGGGGTGTAAATTATATTGAACTTAATAAGTCTACAGTTTGATGCTTGCAATTATAATTTCCAAATTTGGAGCTGGAATGATTTATTTGAGAATCGCGTTAATATGTACTCATGTATATATATATATATATATATATATAGGGTGTCCCAAAAAAAACTATATAATCTTTATAGCTTTATAGCTATATAGTTTTTTTTTGGGACACCCTGTATATATATATGAAGAATATACTTCAAAATCTTTATATCCTTATATCCTTATATATGTATCTTAATTACTGTAATTGAGCCTCAAATTGAAGCTTTAATATGAATGACACGACTGTTGTATTCCCATTCATTGGTTTTGCGAAGCTCGAATTGATTTCAGAAGATGTTCACAGATAGGAAACAGGGAAAAGGAGGAGAGAGAGAGAGAGGAAGGAAGGAAGAGAGGGTGGAAGAGAGAATAAAGAAATCAAGATAAAGGATTGAGAGAGGAAATAGTAGCGAAGAACAAAGATGAGACCTGAACGCAATGAGAATACAGACCAGGACGAAATGAAACTCTAAATACTCCCGTATAACATCCTTTTAAACCGGTTGCCATATGCGCTCTAAATAATAGCCTTCATGTAAACGCGTTTTGAAAGGGAATAAATCCAGAATTATCCTTTCTTGGAGGGATTCCATTTTGTTTAACACTTCAAAGTCCGTTTCTAAACTGATTGCATTCCTGAAGGTGATATTTCTTTGACTGAGACCAGAGTCGAAAGATGGCAAGGACTACAAGTGCCTCTTTCGCTCTTTACTGCCTTAAATCATGCACGTGTTTTTCATAAACACTGTAAATTTTGCTCACTTTTATTTATACTGTATAACATTTCGAGTATATTAATCACCCCAGAATGTAATTTCCAGTGGCTCTGAAGAATGTAATATACAGGATGGCCACAAAGTCTGAAATCAAAGAAACATTTTGAGCAGTTGCAAACTGTATTTCCCATCGCTTCCAGACTTTGTGGCCACCCTATATATATATATATATATATATATATATATATATATATATATATATATATATATATATATATATATATATATATATATATATATATATATATATATATACTAAAATAAAATTTAAAAAGATGTTACGTATGTAATATGAGAACGAATTTCTCTCGTCCTCTCCTTGTCATTAATGGAAGATGACACCACTTCAGAAATGGAGTAATTTTTGCTGAAAGAAATTGCATTTACATTTGTAAGCAAACCTAAGCAGAAAACGACCTAATGTAAGGTTGTCGTCATTGTCTTTATCATCGTTATCGTTATCGTAAACTTTTACTAAGTAAAATGTATTAAATCTTTTCTTTACAGTTCTAGTATTTAGCATTTTTTTTAAATATTCTGTAATGCTAGTTCACACGCAAATTATTTTAATAGCGGAAGAAGAGTTTTTCAGTTGAATTTTTAATTTCTTTATTGTGTGTGTGTGTGTGTGTGTCTTTATTGTAATGTGTGTGTGTGTGTGTGTGTGTCTTTATTGTAATGTGAACCTTCTACTCAACATCTGTCAGTTCACTAATGAAGGGTCCCGCGTCTTAAGGTACCTAAGCGCCAAAATTAAAATTCGCCACAAATCGCCTCCAAAGTTCAGCAATATTCTGGCAATAGTATCTCTGTTATTAATTGAGCTAGAACCTTCATTTTTGGCTAAATTAGAGTTCTAAGTATGCTAATGAAAATGTTGATGAGTTTTGGGAATAGCTTTTCATATTTTATATTTTATATATATTTTTTTAAATTTTTTGATTTTCTTATTATGCCGAACTTTGGGTGCGATTTCTGGCACAGAATGATTCCATTGACTTTTTATCACTATCACTAGCACGGTGAGACATTGCTGCACACGTTGATAATAGTTAGAAGCCGGGTGAATAGAATAATCCACGCAATATTCAGCAATATGAGCACGAACACAGGACGCCTGCTAACAGCAACGCGAGTCTTAAGGTACTGGCGGGATGTTTGTGTCGTGTCCCTCTCGGCGCGTGGAGCGGGTGGCCAATCAGAAAGCAGAGCAGCGTGGCTGCCATGTTTTCATTGGCTCGCGCTCCTCCTGCTGTTCCCACCATCCAGAGACCGAGCGTCCCACCCCCACCCCCATCACCTCCCACCAGTTGAACGGGATATTGAAGCCTTAAGACGCGCATCACATCTGGGCGGCAGAGCCCAGCTGGCGATAGAGGTGAAAAAAGTAGTTCGCTTCATAAGGTTTTCAACCATACTTCTAGTGTCGTAAGGTCATTATAACCCAAACCACGCGATAAAGAAAGGGTGAAAATAGTAATATCCATCAAAAACACGTTTTCGCCAGTGGTGGCGCTTAGGTACCTTAAGACGCGCGACCCCTCATCTTGTCTTGACAGTTTCTAGTTAAAATTCTATGATATTTGAAACACATTTCCCTTCAAAAGCTTTCACAGTTCTTACACAAGTGAGTTTGAAGTGACATTGTGCATATCTTAGTTGTTGAATGGGAGACCGCCCTCTATGTCCAGATTATGTAGCGACCCGTGATTCAAACCCTATGTAAAGCTATGGATCTCTTTCATCATGTGACCTTAGACGTTGTGAAGGAAGTTAAACAAAAAAAAAAATTCTTACGCAAATATTTTTTTCCACTTCAAATTAAAGATTTTTTCGATTTTTCGCATCAAGTTTGTTTTAAAAATTGTTCTGATTAAAATTAACCTTTAAAGTCGTACGTAACTTAACCCGATCCTAAATTCTTCATTCCTAACTTTATTTCCCCATCTTCACTCCAATTCCTCTAACTGAATTTAACTCAAAATAAAACTTTAATTTAGATTAGAAAAATTACAAACTTTATCGTTGGATACTTCGGTAATGATTCTTCTGATAAGAATATCAACCTGTTTTTGGTTAATTTACAAAGTTGAAAATTTTATTAAGAAAAGCTATAAAAAAAACAACCCTAAAACGTAAAAACAAAAGAACCAAACTGCGTGATAGTAATAGTAATAGCAGTATTGATAGTAATAGTGATAGTAATAGCGATAGTAATAGTAATAGTGATAGTAATAGTGGGAGCAATAGTGATAGTAATAGTAATAGTTATGATAATAATAGTAATAGTGATAATAATAGTGATAGTAATAGTGATAGTAATAGTAATAGTGGTAGCGATAGTAATAGTAATAGTGATGATAATAATAGTAATAGTGATAGTAATAGTGATAGTAATAGTGATGATAATAATAGTAATAGTAATAGTGATAGTAATAGCGATAGTAATAGTAATAGTGATAGTAATAGTGGTAGCAATAGTGATAGTAATATTAATAGTGATGATAATAATAGTAATAGTGGTAATAATAGTGATAGTAATAGTAATAGTGATAGTAATAGTAACAAAATAGTAAAACTGAAAATATAAAGTCAGCGGAAACCGGATAGCTGGCGTACGAAATTCCAAATTTAATTTAAACTTTTTTTTTTTTTTTTTATCGATTCTTGAACAGATTTACAAAAAACATTTTTTGGAATAGAATTATTTTTTCATCAAGTCCGATCGCAAATATTTGATCGTTTTTTTGTTCTCTTGAATTTATTTTAATTCGCGTTTTATTTTTTCCCAAAAATAATAATAATAAAAAAAAAAAGAATTTCAATAAAGGAGGAGTTGCAAAATAAAATAATTTTACGGCAATTAAGTTTTGAGAGAATTCTTACTGATATTAGTTTTATTAAGATTGTACACTGAACTTTTTCTCTCCTCAACTGGACAGTTAAACACTAGAGCCGAAATACGAGTATTTTGTTGTTGTTTTCAGCCTTTTCGCCTTTTATTCGTTTCGGTAATAGAATACCCGCTTTTATTTCTCTTTCGTTCGCCTTTTATACGCAGATCGGAGTAACAAAGCACGAAATTTATGAGATAACCTGCAAGGAAAATGAAAACCGATTCCGAGCGCTTTCGTCTTTTGCAAGATCCTCTCGTTAGAGTCGAAAGCGCTTGGAATCGTTTTATATTTTACTAGCGGAATGCATTACATTTAATAAAGTTCACGTGAAAATTGTGAAGTATTTACAATATAGCAATATATATATATATATATAATATATATATATATATATATATATATATATATATATATATATATGCACCTTGGTGGTGTAATGGTTAGCATCGTTAACTGCAAATCCACCGGTCCCAGGTCTAGTTTACGACAATGTCAGCCGACGCTCAGTGCGCGCAGCTGTTCATCTTCCATACCAAAAAAAATGCTTAGTAGATAAATGGGTACCCTCGGTAGTCTGGTGGTTAAGAAACTGGGCTGTTGAATAGGAGGTTGTGAGATAGAGTCCGGACGAAGACTTTGTAATTTCTGACCACTCCTCTGGTGAGTCGTGGTTCCGATCCTATGTTAAACTGTAGCTCTGAGGTGAGACAACAAGCCTCACCTTCGTTAGAATGAACAATTCGGATGGAAGCAAAACCAAGGTTACGAATATATATATATATATATATATATATATATATATATATACACAAGCCCTCTCAGAGGTCCAGAGAGGCCCGGCCCACTTTCAGCTTTTGAGGCCCATAGCTAAACCCAATTATTACTTTCACTGCAAAACATTATATTCAAACCTGAAAGTTTCTAAATTTGAGGCCCCCCCCTTAAGCTTGAAGCCCAGGCCAAATGATCCTCCTAGCCCGCTTCTGATAGGTGGTGTAGTGGTTAGCGTCGCTGACTACGAATCCATCCTCCCCGGGTTCGAGACCCGGTGACTGCAGCCGACGCGCAGCAAAACCCAGCTGTTCATCCTTCCACACAATAAAGAAAGTGGTTGGTAGATAAATGGGTATCCTGGGTGGCCTAGACGCTGGGCTGCTGGTGGGGCGTGGTTCGGATTCCACGTTAAACTGTAGGTCTAAGGTGGAGTGAAAAGCTTGACCTTCGTCAGAATGAACAATTCGGGCGGAAGTTAACCAAAGGTACCAAACCAAAGGTATATTTCAACCTTTCAAATGTTCCATGCGATGATTCCTCATTTCATGAAGGTCAAGTTTGTTGGCCCCCTTCTCCCCTCATATATATATATATATATATATATATATATATATATATATATATATATATACAGTGTTTCAGAGGAAGGTCAATACTTCGGGAGTGATAGTATCGGTCATTGTGAGAAAAAAAGTTCATATGAACATGTCTAATTCTGAATGGTTACGGAGATAGAGCTGTTTGAATCTACAAATACAAAAGCATTGTTAATGGTAATCAAGAAAGAGAAACCAATTACTGTTTCTAACATTTACTATTTAAACATTGGCATTTTGAATGGTATCAGATACAGAAATGACAAATTTGTTACAGTTTACAATACGTTTTCGAAAATCCCACCGTCAACCTCAATGCACTTTGCAACTCGTGTGCGAAGATCGCGTGTTGTTCGTCTCAGTTGATCTTGACGTTCCTTTATGCTGGCAGCAGCATCCAAAATGCGCGCGAGCAATTCGTCTCGTGTATCCACCTTTCTTTTGTAAACTTGACTTTTCATCCACCCCCACAAACAATAATCTAACGGAGAGATGTCTGGAGACCTTGGTGGCCAGTGAATGGGACCACCGCGGCCAATCCATCGACCAGGGAAAGTTTGATTTAGGTATTGCATCACCGGACGGGTAGAATGTGGAGGAGCTTCGTCATGCTGAAAGTACATACCAGCGCGTGTAGCCAAAGGAACATCCTCCAATAGTCCTGGCAATTCATTTTGCAGAAATTCTAGGAAACTTTGTCCTGTAAGACGATTCTCTAAAGTAACAGGGCCAATCAGCTGATCATCGATGATACCGCACCACACATTGGCAGAGAAGCGATGTTGAAAATTTGTTTCCACAGTGGCATTTGGATTTTCGTCTGACCACCGATGAGAGTTACGAGTGTTGTTGATACCGTCACGGGTGAAAGTAGCTTCATCGGTGAACAGTATTAATCGAAGCAATCGGCGATTAGCATTTATCCAATGACAAAATTCCAGTCGCATGGCAGCGTCTCCTGGTTGAAGGTGTTGTACACGCTGTACATGATATGGATGCAAGCCTTCCTCACGTAATGTTCGCCATACTCTTGTGTGTGGTACACCGAGACGTGTAGAAATTCTTCGTGAGCTAGTAGTAGGACTACGCTCTACCAGACTACGCTCTACCAACTGAAGAATCTTTTCCACTTCATCCACATCTTGTTGACCTTCACGTTCAAATGAAACATGAGCGCTGGGAAGTGTACCAATCTCACGCAATGTGTTGAAAACCCTGGTAAACACTCTTCGATCCGGAATTCTGCGGTTCGGAAACCGTCGACGGTATTCTGCAACAGCAGCTGTTGCACTTCCATTGCAAAAACCGTAGACGTACACCATATCTGCATATTCGGCATGTGTGAAGGTGTGTGGCATTCTTAACACTGCTTCAAACACCAAACAATGTCACTCACAACAGTCAGCTGTCGATTGGCTTATGTTACATGCTTACATTACAGCTTACATGGTTCAAGGTTATAGGGGAGGGAAGGGGGAGGAAAAGCTGCGCGCGCATCAGATTCAAACAGCTGTATCTCCGTAACCATTCAGAATTAGACACACGTTCATATGAACTTTTTTTCTCACAATGACCGATACTATCACCTCCCGAAGTATTGACCTTTCCTCCTGAAACACCATGTATAAGCTAAAAAACCAATGAGGGATCAAATAAATATTAGGAAGCGTCTAATCGATAAAATTCAGGTCGTCTCGGTCCTTATCATTTCATTTGAGACAAACTGAAAAGAAAGTTAGAATATATGAAAATAAGATAAAACAATGAGGGAAAAGTAAATCTATTTTCCTAAACTCAGAATCTCTTTGGATTTCCAGTAAATATTTGAGTGTTATTAATAATAAGTATTATAATAATAATAATAATAATAATATAATAATAATAATGTTAATAATAAAATTCAGGCGACAGAACCCCGTGATAAACATAACTAAATAAAATCCATTAATAACACTTAAATCTTTGTTGGAAATCCAAAGAAATTCTGATTTTAGGGAAATAGATTTATTCTCCCTTCATTGCTACAGACGTGGCTTTATCTTATTTTCATATATTACACTGGGGAACAAATTTCAACTTTTTGTCTATTGAATTAGATTTGACAGTTAGTTCTAGGTAATTTGGGTGCGCTGAGCACGAATGTTTACTCGGTTTTGCTCTATCGTATTCATAAAAAGGTTTTTTTCTCAATACTCGCTAAGTCTTTTTGCAGTTACACATTATGCAACTAGGTTTTTATCTAGGTATTTGTACCTATTGTTATGGTATTGTATTATGTATATTTTTATATGTAACACCCTAAAAATATTTTTAATTTTGTCATTTTTAACCCATTTTAATATTAGTAAATTAAGCTAAAAATATCATAGAATTCTAAAATTTTCTCGAGCGTTCCTGTTCTCTGTAGAGTATTCTAGAGGGACAACTAAAATATATAAAAGCGACTCGTTTCCAGAGTTAATCAGTCAATTCAATCAGTCAGTCAGTCAGTCAGTCAGTCAGTCAGTCAGTCAGTTGAGTTAGTTAATTAAGTTTGGGCATTAACATAATTTTGAATTGGCATATGATTTAGTGAGTAATTTTGTCATCGTGATTTAATATAGTTGATTTAATTAGACGTAATTTATATTGTACCTACTCATCCGTGTTTCTAGTTTAATTTCATAGATTGTAAGTACCTATTTCATAATAAGTACCTATTTAAAACTAATTTTTGTGTTTATATTTCAGATTTTCTTAAATTTATATGAATTAAGGGCTTTAAATACCTTTACAAATTGGCAGAACAATCAAGCAATATGTCATCAAGCACTAGAAAGTTCAAATGCAAAAACAACCCTGATTCCTTCTGTTATATATGTGGAAATTTTACACTTCCACATCAACGAGCAAATATAACTGACTTCGTAAAAAGAGCTTACTTAGCTTATTTTGGCATAAAACTGGGGGACCAAGATAAATCGTGGGCTCCACATAAAGCCTGCACTATATGCATTGAAAGACTGCGACATTGGACGAAGGGTTCGGATTCAAAAATACCTTTTGGAGTTCCGATGGTAAGTTTTGATTTCATAAAACTACGTAATTTAATCACTAGTATACTGTAACTTACCTAAATGTAATTGTAACTTAGGTACATAAACAAACATTTACAGAAAATGTTTATAAGAATCTCAAATATTGCATAAGGTTGAAACACATAGAAATGTTAAATGTTTGGGTGATAACTTTTGATAAAATTCATAAAACAAGTCTCTCGTCGCTTTTGTTAACGCTTTACAATTTTTTTTCCATATCAGGTGTGGCGAGAGCCTACTAACCACGAGACCGATTGCTACCTTTGCTTTGTCAAGACTTCGGGCTTCACTAAGAAAAATAAACATTGTATCGAGTACCCAAATTTCGACACCGCGATACGACCTGTGCTACATTCAAATGAGATCCCCATTCCAAAATTTAAAGGTCTGCCAACTCAAGAATTAGTTGAAGATGTTCCTGAAAATATTGTTATGCACTTTGAGGAGTCAGACACCGATTTTGACCCCAGCGTATTTGAAAGTCAAAACGATCCGCAAAAGTTTAACCAGGCCGAGTTGAATGATCTTGTAAGGGATCTAAATTTGCCAAAAAAGGCTGCGGAAATTTTAGCTTCAAGACTTAAAGAGAAAAACTTGCTTACTTCAAACACATACATTTCATTTTACAGAAAAAGAGAAGAACTTGTTAAATATTTTAGAACAGAGGATAGTTTAGTATATTGCTGCGACATAGTTGGTTTGTTAGGTTTGTTAGGTTTGTTAGGCAGTCGGGGTCATAAGCATCTTTAGGCTGTCTCCAGACGTAAACTCGACCGGAACATGGAAATAGCGTAAAGGAGGATTTGTCGGAGTAGACTACATTCTTCCACCGGTCCATTGACCAAATCTTATGGTCATTACACCATTTTCTGCGCCGCTCAATGTTGATGTGCGAAAGGAAGGGTTTGGCAATTGCAGCCCTCCCATGGTATCCAGCTCCATGGAGCTCGCGACGTACAGTTCTGGTCGATACCGGGCTTGCAAGATGCTGGTTAAGCGCTGCAGTCACTTTTGGAGCTGTGGTCTTATGGTTCTTTGTCACAATGCGCTTTAGCACCCGGCGGTCTCGATCACACAGCTTCTTCTTGCGTCCACTATTGCATTTGTCGGTGCTTGTCTTTCATGGTTTTGGTATGCAGACATGACCATAGAGACAGTTCCTCTGGATACATTGAACATCTGAGCGGTTTTCGTCACCGATGCACCAGCCATCCGCGCTCCGACAATTTGCCCTCTTTGGAAGTCTGACAGGTCTTTCATAACTGCTAATTCATAATTCACTCAGATCTGTAAAAACAACGTGAGGGTTATAACATGACGTATACACTCTCTGTTACGCATTTAAATAGGTTTGCCAGTCATTTGACCGTTTACTTTGTGTCTGAGCAGTCCGTAAAGATAACCGGTGAAATCGGCGGGTGTTCATATTATTTTGTCTAACCCCTGTATGTATATATATATATATATATATATATATATATATATATATATATATATATATATCCCCGCAAGGGGGTTCTAAGCTCGTGCTCTTGAGTGCTCTTTGTGCTCGTTTGTACGTGCTTGTTCCTGGAGGTTTCACGTGCGCCCTCCCGGCCCTAGCACCCAAGGATGATGGGGCTCGACCCTGCAGTCCTTGTCATCCTTGGTCTTTTTCCACTTCGACTGTCCCCTCCACCCTTTCTTTTTCCTCTGTCTTTCCTCTCACTTTTTCTTTGTTTTTCCGCTGAGATATGCCCTTTAAATAGAGGCGAATCGGTTCTTCCCGAACTAAAAAAAAAAAAAAAAAAAAAAAAAAATATATATATATATATATATAAGTTATATATATATATATAAGGATGAATTTTATACATTTTCGAGAAAATGTACGAGTATTATAGAATCTAGAAATGAATTTTATTTCCGATATTGAAAACTAGAATTCGCTCAGATGGGCTTTAATTTCAGTAATTTTTTTCCCATATTCCAGCAACATCTTTTTATTTGCTCAGCATTTCAAAATGTACTCCGTAATCTCTGTAATTTTATTTTGATTTCAACTATTTAAACAAATGTGGGTGGCGACTGAAATTTGAACTCGACATTTTTACATATTTTTTGCTCATTTCACTTAATGTGTTCATTTCAAATGACAAACTTCTGTTGGCAAACCACGATTCTATTCGACATTTGCGAATTGGTTTAAAATTTTTTTTTGAAAATTAAAGCGCCAAATGAGTTTAAAGTTTTATATGCATTGATTTTGAAATGTAACGAAAAATTTCTCTCTCTGTGTCTCTGTCTCTCGAGATTAGCTTCGCTATAAAGGAGAGAAATATAGTGTACAAGCAGTGAAAAGGGACCTCTGATTATTATAGGCATAAGCGAAATTTTATGGTCCTTCGTCGGCGAGTTAAGACACATATTAGGAAAGCGAAACGTGCGGACGAACTTAGGGTTGCTTCTGTTTGTAAATCAAATCCTAAAGAATTTTTTAGTCATGTAAACAGTGGAAAGCCAATTAAAAACAGCATAGCTCCTATCAAAGATGAGATGGGTTGGGGGGAACTAAAATATAGCAACACTGACATAGCAACCATGCTGAACCGTTATTTCATATCAGTTTTTACCAAAGAGACTACCTCGAATATCCCTGCAGCTAAAATTCTCATTCTAGATGACGACTCATATTTAGACAGTATTGTTTCTTCTCGGGATGAAATACTGTTAGCCTTGAGTAAAATGAGCCCTGGTCCGGACAAATTTGCGCCTTAAAGAGGTAAAGGAGGTCATTGCTGATTTTCTTGTCCATATTTTTAAGAAGTCTCTTGCACTAGACAGGATTCCAAGGGACTGGATGCTGGCCAATGTGACCACTATCTTCAAAAAAGGAGATAAGGAGACACCTGACAACTACAGGCCTATTAGCTTAACATCTGTCTTAGGCAAGCTTTTGGAGTAAGTAATTGCCTCGAGAATGGTAGAGCATTTAGAATTGCAGATCCTTCTAATTGATTCCCAGCATGGTTTCCGTCAGCATAAGTCCTGCCTGACCAACCTGCTACAATTCTTCCACAACACGTTTTCTGAACCCGATCACTCAAGGGCAGTAGAAATAGTATATTTGGATTTCAAAAAAGCTTTTGACAAAGTGCCACATAAGCGTCTTTAACAAAGGTAAGGGCCCTTGATATAACTGGTGCCGTGGCCGCGTGGATTGAACACTGGCTCAGCGATAGGCAGTAGCGGGTGGTAATAAATGGTGAGGCCTCAGGATGGGTAACAGTAACAAGCGGTGTCCCACAGGGAACCGCTTTTATTCATTATTTATATAAACGATACAGACATTGGTATGTTGAGCACCATACCGAAATTCGCTGACGACACCGAGTTAGGCTCCTGTGTGAAAGAGCGTGGAAGGTGTCTTGAAAATTCAAAACGATTTAGCTCGGCTCGTGGATTGGTCGACCACTTGGCAAATACTTTTCAGCGTTGACAAATGCAAAGTAATGCACACTGGGTTCCGAAACCAATGTGCAAACTATTCACTACACGGGCAGAAACTTTCAACGACCAACTTAGAAAAGGACTTAGGGCTCTTTATAAGCGGTGATCTCATGTTTTCCGACCACTGCATCGAAGTTGAAAAGAAATGTAATAAAATACTAGGTTACATTAAGAGTTATTTTACGCACCGAAGCAAAGAAGTTATTCTCCCTATCTATAACGCGTTGGTTAGGCCCCTTGAGTACGCTGTGCAATTTTGATCCCCATCCTTCAGAAAATCATACAAAGGTTCGAGAATGTTCAGGCCAGAGGGACAAAACTAATCTCAGCCGTTCATCATAAATCATACGATCGTACGATCGCTGATCTTAATTTGTATTCCTTAGAAAAGCGTCGGATCAGGGGCGAACTCATCCAGGTTTTAAGCGCCTAAATAGGATCAACATCGACTATTCTAAACTTTTTTACACTAAACACGAACCACACTCGAAATAACGGTTGCAAACTTGAACTCAAACGATTCATTCCAAATATTTGCGGTAACTTCTTCATGTACAAGATTGTCAGTCATTGGAATAGGCTTCCTCATGAAGTCGTTTGTAGCACTTCCCTCAATGCGTTCAGAAACAATCCTGATCTTGTATTAGACGATCTCCTCGAGTAGACCGACGTTCGAATGTGTGAATGATGTTCGTATGTGTATTTCCAGTTCCTAACTGTCCTATAAAATTTTTCGTATTTTTTCCCTGCAAATTACAGTGTTTTTCCTTCTTTCTTATTTCCAAACCCGCCCACTGTGGGCGGGGTAGATGAAGAGGAGGGGAGAGCCTTCTTGCTTTTCTGTGCTAACTCTTCTGTTTGCGAGTTGTCTGCATTTGAATGTTACCCACGGGTGCCACCTAGAGTCGGCTGTAAAGCTGTTGTGGCTCCCTCATTTCCTTTTAACTCCTTGTAACTCTCTCTCTCTCTCTCTCTCTCTCTCTCTCTCTCTCAATATATATACATATATACTGTATATGAGATCCTTAATATATAATTACAGTCACTTATGTTGTACTATTCATATGCTTACTAAATTACTCACGTGACTTATTAAAGAGTTTATTATCACACGTAAAATGCATTACTAAGTACATACATTTTAATCTAAATTACAGTAACTCCATGACTCAAGTATCTTATTAAAGAATGTACGTGAATGCGTGAAGCAGTTTCCAACAATAAATAATGATGGATGATAACAAATTCCATTTATTTCTCTATATTTCAAATAGACTCCTTCCACTCCACTGAAATTATGCCAAGATTCCTCCTTCCTTGGGCATTGAGAATAACCTCTTGAACTTCAAAGCTGCAAAGTAGCGTAAGCGTTGGATTAAAAAAATATGAGTATTTTGTAAATAAATATAATGTTGACAGGCGCGCTATCAAAGGTATGAAAAAGAGATTCTACGCCAAATATAAAAGACATATTGAATAAAAGGTTGTCCAATGTTTCTCGTGTAACTGAACCAGAATACGTTTGTAGGATACACTAAATCTACATCCTTATCAATAACAGCAATAACTGTCAATTTTCTTCCTCTTTTGCCAGACATAAAGCAATTTGCTTGTCTTTCAATAGGCTTATTGTGTAACATTCAGAGCGTATACAAGATACGCATACAGTGTTTACAATATGTCACAGGCAGTATATATATATATATATATATACACACAGTTGCTCATAAAACACTTATTTTATGTCTTTAGTTTTATTGCAGAAACTCCGTACATGTGATACATTAACGCATTTCTCAAGTGCGTATCGAATAGCATCATAAAGGTCACTCTTACGAAGGATTTTCTTGCCTATACAGTATTCTTAATGAGGTCGGGATGTTTGTAGAAACTCCCGATTGATCAAGCACAAACCCAAATTCGTCACGGTTTATTGAAGACATCTGCAAGTCCTCGTTACCAGCAGAAATCTAAACTGAAGTAGGTTCACCACAGGCACTAGTGTGAGGTTACGACCCGGTATATATCGTAAACCAACTTTTATTGATTAATACGCCTCAGTGGTGTAGTGGTTAGCGTCGCTGACTACAAATCCATCGGTCCCGGGATCGAGACTCGGTGACGGCAGGCGGCGCGCAGCAAAACCCAGCTATTCATCCTTCCACACAATAAAGAAATTGGTTGGTAGATAAATGGGTACCCTGGGTTGCCTAGTGGTTAAGACGCTGGGCTGCTGGTAAGGCGTGGTTCCGATTCCACGTTAAACTGTAGGTCAAAGGTGGAGTGACAAGCTTGACCTTAGTCAGAATGAACAATTCGGGCGGAAGCAAAACCAAGGTTAACGATTGAGATTACTTATTTATTGTATTAAAATATAATCAGAATTAAATATCTAACCCAACTCATAGCGTTTACGAAATATTTTCAGTTATTTTCGTCTACATTCAAAGTTCAAATTTTCGCAAAATTTCTTAAGAAAAAATGGATATCTCAAAAGATTCATTAATCTGACCGTTGGCACTCCTGAGGAAAAATTGAACCATCTTCTATTCAAATACCAACTGCCCCGTAATCACTGTTGAATCCAAATGGTCTGCTGTGGTGGGTGGATGAGAAATTCAGGTTAGTCTTTTCAATTGTATGAAAAATTGGCACAATTTAGACATATCAGTTGATTAACTGAAATGTCTAACAAAATGCTAGACTAATATGAAATGTCTAACGCATTAGACATTTCATAATTCACAAAACTGGGACAATGAAACGTCTAACAAAACACCGCCTTCTGTTTAGAGTTCAGTATATAAATTCAAGTGTGTCCACTGTATGGGGTCACCCATAGGCAAACCTAAACGCCATTTTAAAACCCATATTTTTCAGCATTTCAGTATGCCCATACATACCAATTGCACTTAATAATAATAATAATAATAATAATAATAATTAATAATAGTAGTTATAACGATTTAGGTTGTTTAACCTCCTTTGTAAAGCAAAGTTGCCCTTCAAGGAAACACCTTCCTCCATAGAACGGAACCATTCTCATAACCACTACCATCCTGGTAGACCTTCATCAATTTACAATGAAGACATAAATAAACCCTCCATACTACAATTCTATCGCATCTCTGCTTTAATAACTAATGATACATTCGCCCAGGTAGTTTTTCAACACTAGAAATACATACGTTATCTAATACACCATCGATTGGCTACAAGGGGACTGTGACAGATTCGTATGAGTGGATATAAAAGGAAGTGCGAGGAAGGGATTTGAAGGAGGAAGACGCACTTCTTCCACAGGAAAAACGAAAATAAAAATTGTATGTCCAACCACGGTGGGGGAAGGATTAGGAAATCTATTCTATTTAATCGCGATTCCAATCTTGCAAGTATAGTACTGTATGATCATATATAAGACATTGATTTAACTATTATGGATTTTCTTCATACAGAAATTCAAGCCTAACCTAAATTCTTACAAATTCTAAACAGAGCTTTGTTTGGTCGCTTTCAAACCCGAATACGTTGTGTGATTTTATTCCTTCGCCTCTTCATTATACCTAACATTAGATTCGTTATTTCTCTTAATAAATTTTATTAGGCTTTAAGATTATAATACATAGCTCTTTCGTATATGTCATAATGGATAAACTAACAAAAAAAACTTTGTTTTTTCCAAAGCTGGACGAAAGCCATTAAGATTGATCTGCGCATCTCATTTGACGTATCATCTTTACTCCTATTTATCTTCGTTCTTCTTTCTATATACAGGGTGTCTCAGAAATATAGCTCTATTTAATTTATTATAAAACCTTTGGTGCGCGATTTCTGAGACACCCCGTAGTTCCAATATTGATTTGTTTATTTTTAACAGTCTTTGTTCTGCGGTTGTTATCTTCATCTTGCTTCCTCTTGCATTCGTATTTCTTGGGTATTTGCAATAAAGAAAATACTAATTCATAAAAATTATTGTTTATTTTCTTTTCTAAAAATAGTGTAACACTTATGAATATATTATTTCGCGTATAGACTAGGATATAAAGGAAATAGGATATACATATTACTTAACTGTATTTACAATTATAAAAACTTTCGGATACATCCTTTTATACAAAATAGAGAAAAGAATCTTGCGAGCTTCAGTATTTTGTATCTGAATGGTTATTTCCGATATATTTTAAGATTTTTATTTATAATACCGCCAAAGAGTGATGAACAAAAAATAATAGAAACGTAAAAAAAATAAAAGTATTATGCAAAGAGAAGCTTCATTGTTCTTTTATATCCTGCTCCAGTTATCTCTTGTATTCTTTAGTCATTCACTAGGAGTAAAAATAAAATAAAGGATAAATTAAACACTACACTACATTAAACTGATCTACTCTTTAGATTTTATTTATTTAGTAAAATGAAATGAAATCGTATCTGTTTCTGCAATATTTCAGCGTTGAAGGTCAAAGATTACGATGCTGTTTAGGCTAATTATGTGGAAAAATTACATAATATTCCTTCGCACGAAGATTGATTCAGTAAGAATCAGCCTCTGATTGCTATTTCGAAATCCTTCCGACAATGCACAGAAAATATGTGCATGCGAACTGTGTGTGTGTGTGTGTGTGTGTGTGCTGCGTCAATTGCACACAATCAAATCAAATAATTCACAAATTATACAAACTTTCCTTCAAAACCAACAAAATAATCAGGATCACCTGAAGATCAGGGCCCCCAGCCTTCTTTAGTTAGCCTTATAAGGCTAACTAACGAAAATATCACAACTTAACCTAACCAATCGTTAAGTCAACTGCACGCCCTTGACGATCGGTTAGGTTAGGTCGTGATATTTTCGTTAGTTAGCCTTATAAAGCTAACTAAAGAAGGCTGGGGGCCCTGATCTTCAGGCGATCCAATAATCGGATTGAATATTGTACATTATATGAACTGTACCTTCATGTTTATATGCTATGCTATATCACTTTATTTAACCCTAGAAGGACGACCGCTACATATTGCTAACATTTCAAATACATCAATTAAAGGATTAATTGATGTGAATAAGCCTAACACCCTCCTTTACCCTTCAATTATAACGGCTTCTTTTGTTTAACTTTAATAAAGGTGCAGAACAGTTGCAATTTAGACCTCATATCCCTCATACTAAATGAAAGAGCATATAACGTTACCATTATGGTTCAGTCATTGATGTTCTCATACTTCATAAACTTTAACCTAAACTACATTACGCATTTCTATATTAGGATCAAATGTAGAATTCGGACCCCAGCCTTCTTTAGTTAGCTTTATAAGGCTAACTATCAAAAATATCACGACCTAACCTAACCAATCGTTAGGTTAACTGTACGCCCTTGACGATTGGTTAGGTTAGGTCATGATATTTTCGTTAGTTAGCCTTATAAAGCTAACTAAAGAAGGCTGGGGTCCGAATTCTACATTTGATCCCTATATTACATTACGAATTTAGTAAAAATCATTTTTTATAAACTATAACTGTAGTCTGAATGGTACCCTTTAATTCCGGTCACCGTATCAACTGAATAGAAATATATATTGAAATATTTCTATTTTAAAAAACTTAAAATTACTTTTTCTATATCTGATCATTGAGGGGACAAATGGAAAAATAACTAAATTTAAATTCGTTAATATATAACTTTGTTGAAGCGTATATTCTACCATGAATTTTGATATGCTACGGTTTTAGCATGCAGTAATGAAATAGTTTTCTTTCATTTATTATACAATCGTATTAGAGTTTTGGCTTTTACGAAATTTCGTGGGTTTTTTTTTTCGTTTACATCCTTACAACAGAAATAACGAAAATATATGCAAATCTTTGGTTTTGAAAGTATTGTTGCTATGTTTTACTGAGGCTGTATAGTATAAACCATATGAAACGCAGGTAACTAACCCAAATACATGCGTGTAATCTACTATATGATAAGAGACTTGTTCATTCGCACCAATAATTGCCTTATACGTGTCGTCCAAGTTCGCCACCCACTTCTGTGTTCTTGGTACCCTTGGAACTTCAAGATTTTCTTCAGGATTGTGTTCGGGTTCGCCTGTGAAAACAATACCCTGAACTGACCAAGTACTGCAGCATCGAGCACATACAGTCAAGGCTATTAACCCTTAAGCCCTACCTGGGGTACTGGTGTACCTCAGTACCACGAGTATTGCTAGCGTAACTCTTATACTGGGTAGGGATTAAGGGTTAAGAGGATAGTCGTTGATATGTTTACGACTACCTCTAACAAAGCCTAGGCTCTTGTATCCCTGCTCTCGTATGTAGGACAAAAGCCCCCCTAGGACAAAAGCCCCCCTAGGACAAAAGCCCCCTAGGAAAAATAATAAGAAGAAATTTTTTAATCATTATTTTTATTCTTTATTATATACAGTTTATGAACACTTCTCTGACATGTAAAATATTACATTTATTATATCATAAGACTGCAATAAGGAAGGCATTATAAGTATTATACAGTAGCACACATTAACGCTAATATTTACACAACCATAAAAAATTACATTGTAAAAGGATCATCATGCCATATCTAGGCAAAGTCAGCTTTATGAGTATTATACAGTAGCACACATTAACACTTGCATTATAAATTTATAGCTCACTATTTTACAGGAGCACAAAATTATTTACACAACCATAAAAATGAACATTATAAAAGGAACATCATACCATATCTAGGGAAAATCAAACAAATAAAGCACAATATTAAAAAGTTCATTAAGTGTTAAGGTTCATTTAAAGTTCATTTTACTTCCACCTAATGCTGTGACCTACACCATTCAGAAATTCCTCCAAGGTCTTCCTTTCATTCACATAGTCCAGACATAGGTTCTTCAAACACTGTTGATGCTCCCTTGTGGCACGTTCCTAACCTAACCTAACCATTCAGGTAGACAAAACAGTGATCAACTAGAGTGAATCAACATAGACAAAGATTATAATATTTGTTTAGGATTACTTCATAGCACACGAACAATATATAAAAAAATGGAGGCTTTTGTCCTACTTTGCACTTTAACTGAGGGGCTTTTTTACAGGGGGGCTTTTGTCCTAGGGGGCTTTTGTCGGGACCCCCCCTGCTCTCACTCGTAGATCCAACCGCGAAGACCATTTTCACAAGACGCATTGTCGAGGATCAACTCGTCAAGTTTGTGTTCTTTCATGAACAGGAAGATTGTCTTCTGGAGGTCGTCCTTCAAAACCTCGGCATTGACTGTGAATGCCTCACAACGTTAAATGAGCGTCGCTTCGCAGTTTCTTCGCTAATGTTACGTCACACCAGTTCCGACTCACCAAAAAACGTCACTTTTTGAAAGTCCGAATTTTCAGAAATGAGCTCACAACACATAGACAAACATGATACCTGTTCCAAAACGTGTGCCAATCATAACTTGTATTTCCTAGGAGTATTCTGGAGAAAGTTTGAAAGAAAAAAGTTTCTGATCAAAAAAGTTATGATCGTCGAGTTAACCTGCGCTTAATGTTTATACTGTATCTCATCAAGTTACCTCCTTATATAAAATATATTAACGCTAGATACACACACACACACACACACACACACACACACACACACAAAAGTAAAAAAAGGTATCTCACCCTTCACTTCCAAAGAATGTAAATTAGAATTTGCATTTAAAATTTCCTCGGAGCTGTGTCAGGAAAAAAAAGGTTGCAAATATTATTTAACCTTCTGAGTACATAATCGGTGAATAATTCACTTGGCAACAAAGATTTTGTTACAGAAGACCAAATAGGTGCTCCTAGCTAATTTCGGTATGCTGATTTCAAATCTATAATTAGATTTTTTCTATCACGTCTAGATTTTGTGTAAAATGCAAATCACTTTTAGTAAAATTTTCTACCACGTCCAGATTTTGGTTTTAATCGGCTTAATGCCAGTAATATGAAACTTGCTTTTCAAGGTTAAAGCAATTTTTTTTGCCAACTATGTATATACAAATTCGAACAATTTTGATAAATAAAATTTATCCCGAGTTGGCAACACTGAGTCAAGAGCATAGTAACGGGCAACGGCCCAACGGTCAGTCGCTACGTGACAGTCAAGCAGAACGGTTGTTGAAGCTCTCTGCTGATGAGCAAGTGACAGGTTGTGGTGACTTGTGTGTTTTTATAGCATTTGTTTTGTACTACGGTGTGTATTTCTTTTTATTTTGCACATCGTAATAATTACTTTCTACGTTTTTTCAGATATTGTATGGTAATTCAAAATGGCATCAAATAGACGTGCTTGTGTAAATCACCCAGACAACTTCTGCTTTGTCTGTGGACAATATACACCTAAGCCACAATGTAGAAACATAACAACAAAGATTAAACTTGCCTACAAGTGTTATTTTGACTAAGTTAGGAGACCAACAGAGGGACTGGGCACCACATATTTGCTGTGCACAGTGCAATGCAATGTTAATAGCTTGGATGAATGGTAAAAGAAAAGCTATGCCGTTCTCAGTCCCCATGGTTTGGCGTGAGCCGAAAAATCACTTCAATGATTGTTATTTTTGTTTGACAAAGATTGCTGGTTTCACAAAGAAAAACAAATCAAAGATCACGTACCCAAACTGCGAATCAGCAATGAAACCAGTACCACATGATGAAACAAATCCACCACCAGTTCCACCAGCAACGATAACAGACAGCAGTTCATCTGAAGATTCTGCTAGTGATATAGAAACAGGGAAAGATGGCATATATGTTCCAGATGCAAATATTTCCCCACATTTGTTAAGTCAAGCGGAGTTAAATGACTTAGTGCGCGATTTGGAATTACCAAAAGAAAAGGCAGAGTTGCTTGGTTCAAGACTTCAAGAATTTAATCTTCTCCAACCAAACACCAAAGTTTCCCATTTCCGCCATCGCCATTTGCAGTTTTCATCATTTTACTTATAGGAAGAAAACGTTTGTTTCTGCCACGATATCAGTGGTCTGATGCAAGGGATTGGCTGTCGCTATGATCCAAAAGAATGGAGACTGTTCATTGACTCTAGTAAAGCTAGCCTTAAAGCTGTATTACTGCACAACGGCAATGAAAAACCTTCAATACCTGTAGCACATGCCACTGGCCTTAATGAGACTTATGAATCGATGAAACTGCTGCTAAGACTCATCAAATATAGGGACCACACATGGAATATTTGTGGCGACCTTAAAGTTGTATCATTACTTCTTGGGTTACAGTTGGGCTACACAAAGCATATGTGCTTTTTGTGTCTATGGAACAGCAGAGATGACAAGAACCACTACAAAAAACATGATTGGCCATCTAGAACTGAACATGTTGTTGGTAAATACAATGTGAAACACCCAGCACTAATTGACCCTCAGAAAGTACATCTTCCACCACTTCACATTAAACTTGGCCTTATGAAAAATTTCGTGAAGGGTATGGATCATCAAGGTAGTGGTTTCCAATATTTAAAGGATAAATTCAAAGGAATATTGACAGATGCTAAGCTAGAAGCTGGAGTTTTCACTGGACCACAGATCCGCAGTGTCATCCACGACTCATCGTTTCCATCTAACCTAAATGAGAATGAACTAGGAGCATGGACATCTTTCGTTGAAGTTGTCAAAAATTTTCTTGGAAACCACAAAGCTGAAAACCACCGTAAACTCGTAGAAAACATGCTTAAATCTTATGAAATAATGGGATGCAGAATGTCTTTGAAAATTCATTTTTTACATTTCATCTTGACTTCTTCCCGGCCAACCTTGGGGCTGTAAGTGACGAGCATGGTGAGCACTTCCACCAACAGATCTCAGTTATGGAAAACAGATACCAAGGTAATTTCAACCCAAATATGATGGGAGATTATTGTTGATTCCTGCAGAAGGAGAGCTCGTCATCCTACAAGCGACAAAGGAAGAGGACACACCAAAGTTTCACTTAAGAACAGGAATTTGCCTTTCAGTAGTAACAACAAAATACTAACGCGCTTTGGGTGGATGGTTGGGCGCAGGGGTGGTAACTCCGCCAGCGGAATTCCGCTGTCTGTCTTAAGCCAGAATAAAGGAGGAAAGACATCCCTGTTCACTAATTATTTAAGTATGCTTAACATAAAACATGGCACGGAAAAGTAGCTTAGACGGCTTTCGTAATAGAAGCGGGTGAGAAAAAAAATGAAAAATAGGGGTTTTCGGTTACACAAAATCTGGACGTGATAGAGAAATTTTGATATCAGATCTGAAATCAGCATCACCGCTTTAGTAGAAATCAGTAGTTCACGTGTCTGTAACAAAAAAAAAGTTGAAATTTGTTGCCTAGTGTAATGAATCTCGAAGGCACCTGTTCTTTGGACCCCTGATTGGCCGAAAGTTGGTCACAGTGAAAATAACTAAACAACCACAAACACTCACCTAACCTATTTTAACCTAGCTCGGACGTAATACTCACCTTGATTAATCCTATAGATTAACTGGGCGGATTACAGAAATCTGGTGGCCACAATTCAATATGGAGGTTTATTAATAAACAAAAACTATATAGTTATGTCACTCGATGTTCCCAAACACCATTTTTCAACTTTCCATTCACAATAGACAATTTTTCCCACAAAACAAATTATTTATTAAGTAAACTATTCAAATACGTGTACAAACATTTCACACTTTAAGGATATTTCTTAAAATTGTACTTACTCTGCTATTAATTGACGGGAGACGGGAATGAAATGGTGAAAGCTTGTCCTTTCCTTTGGGAATTTCTGCGCTGAATGAAAGATATGGGTGCCACCTCGAATCAGCTGTAAGCTATTGTGGCTCCCTCTTTTCCTTGTATCTCTCTCTCTCTCTCTCTCTCTCTCTCTCTCTCCTCCATGCAATCATATGGATCTATCACAATTCTCATGTAGCTAGTAGCTGACGTATCTATAAGGTATAATATATTTATGAATTTTTATAATCGATTTGCAAAACCTCTTTGGACGACTGTACATATATTTAACAATTACATTTTCATTTAATTGTTTAATTCGGAAGATTTTTTGAGAACAGTTCACGGATGTTCAGTATAATTTACATTCATCTAAAAAGTTTACATCATTATTAAAATAGACAGATACTGTAAATCCATAATCCAAATTTCACTTGCCACATTGACTTATGAATCACCTATTGTCGGCAACTAGATTCAAACGTGGGCCGTATCGTAGGCGAGGCGATTGGCGGTGGGCCAAGTTCACTGGCTGCTTTACTCACAGAGAGGTACAGTACTTATATAATTTATTAAGAGGTATATTATTTATTTATTAAAAAGTATAACTTACACGTAAGCCCAAATACGGCACAATATTTTTCACATGCTCAAAACATACTTTGAAATGAGACGCGAGGGTATAAGCTCTCTTCTCAAATATTAACTTGAATTATTATTCTGAAACATAGATAACATTCAGGGCGTTCAAGAAAAGACTATTTTAATAACTCTTTTTGTATGCGAGTTACAGTAACCATTTTTTACGCAAATACTGTAAAGTCTACACTTTAAAGATTTCTTTTAATATAAAAGAATTTCAGTATGATCAACAATGACCTCAATGATTTGATTTAAACGTGAGCTGAAATTTCGAATAGCACTAAAGTTACGGCTGGTCTTCAACTCCGTACTCCCTCGACCTTAATCTTTGCTATTATTTTTTTTTGTGGACTATTTAAAGGACAAAGTCTACAGGAATAATCCAAGGACAGTTAATCAGCTACAAAATGAAATCACAGCTGTAACAAATAGAATTATAGAAGATATTTTAGCACGAACTTTTCAAAATTATAGAGCACGTTTCAGTTCGATCATTAAGATCAATGGTGAACATACCGATAATACTTTTCATTAAAAAAAATATCTCAAATATACATTTTATTGGCATAAGTAATTTTTATTTTAATTCACACAAAAATAGTTATTAAAAAAAAAAATAGTCAACTCTTTCTTGACTACCCTGTACTGTTCAATTATTGACTGAATTTTTTATAATTTAATTGATTAAAATTATAGCTACGAAAATCTCAATATTTTTACTCTTAAAAAGTGATTCCAAATAAACAAAAAAAAATAAAAATAAAAAAAATGTGACTACAGTTAAGTAAGTCAAACCGGCGGGCCGGATCTGGTCCACGAGCTGGGGCTGCAATTGCCAACTACTAGCTTATAGACTAGACCAGTGGTATTCAAACTTTTTCCTTGGCGTACCCCTTTAGTTTGTTTTTTTATTATGGCGTACCTCCTCCCCCCTCAGTTTCCAAAATAAAAATGTTATTATACAATTTACACAGAATATGAAGCTATCAAACGATCTTTATTTACGACCACCTAATTATTAGATATATATATATATATATATATATATATATATATATGAAAATTATTTCACGAAGGTAACACGTGAAAAATATTTATGATGAATAAAACCACGAAGGAAAGGAAACACAAAATGGTGCTCAAGCGCTTTCGTCTAATGACATCCTCAGGAACACTGAAGTACATAAAAAGGTTAAGCCTATATATAGGTTACAGAAAGAAAAAAAAAGAAAAAATAAATAACATACATACACACACACACACATATATATATATATATACATACATATCTATATATACAAATACATACATACATACATATATATACAATAAACAGAGAAGTAAAAATAATAAAAAATTAAAAATTAAAACCTTAAAGGATTACCAGTGAGGCGTACAGATTTGTAAGGAAAAATATCAATTTTTAGCACAAGATCAAATGGATTATAAAAATACAAAATTATACTGGAACTCTGCCGGGTTTTAACACAATGCTGCCTATGGTCAGGTTTCGATATAAAAAAAAAAAAAAAAATGCAAATTAAAAGTTAATCGATTTTTAGCACAAGATCAAATGGATTATAAAAATACAAATTTATACTGGAACTCTGTCCGGGTTTTAACACACTGCTGCCTATGGTCAGGTTTTGATATATATAAAAAAATAAAATGCAAATTAAAAGTTAATAAAGTAGAAGACAAGTTTACCAAAGATTTAATGTTTTACCCTTCTTATTTAAATCTGTTTTAAAGGAATTCACCATAACAGGATCGAGTTGAAAAAGACCTTTGCTTATGTTGAAGTTATTTGAAAGTTGGATAATGGCAGACTCAAGAATATTTCTATTAACAATGTTGCTTGAATGGAATAAAACTGAAGCATTATTCCAATCAATACAGTGGGCTAACTCTGAAAAATGGACAAAAAGGGCACTGGACAACTGTCCTGTTCTAACGGAATATTGATGCTGTTTTATACGTGTGTGCAAATCCTTTCCCGTCTGACCTATGTAAAAGGAATCACATTGTTTACAACCAATTTTATAGATAATGCCTGAATTATTGGTAGGGCTATTTTTTACTATGATATTTTTCACAATATTGTTATATGAAAATACTACATTAATATCCAAAAGTTTAAGTACATTAGCAATGCCTAAAAAGCCCGGGAAAAATGGAAGTACTAAAATATTTTTGACAAAGTACGAGTGTTAATATTGACACGATAGAAAGTTCGTTTTGCCTTGTTGAGACAAGATTCCATAAACGCAGATGGATAACACAAATCACTTCCAATACCGTTGATTTTTTCCAATTCGGCATCGATGTATTCCGGACTGGCGATCCTAAGGGCGCGGAGAAACATTGATGAAAATATGGCCTTCTTAGTGGGGGTATCATGTCCCGAGTAAAAGTGTACGTAGGACAAATTGTTTGTCGTTTTCCGATAGATACTAAACTTAAAACCTGGGCTTTCCCTATGTACACGCACATCCAAAAATGGGATTGAATTGTCTTGCTCAACTTCTAAAGTAAACTTAATGGAGGGGACTTGATCATTTAACTGAAGGAGGAAGCTATCCAGGTCACGATTCATGGGCCAGATACACAAAATATCGTCGACGTACCGCAACCAAGGGATGCCAACCCCCAGGATTCTCGGAATATAGGTAATTTCGAAAAACTCCATATAAATATTGGAGAGGAGGGGCGATAAGGGGTTGCCCATAGCCATCCCAAAAACTTGTTGATAATACTCGTTATTGAAAGTGAATTTACAGTCTTTGATGCAAAGCTTAATGAGTTCCAAAACAATGTGTGAAGGTAGTGGCAGGTCATACTTATGTAATTCTTGGGAGAGAAAGTCAAGCATATCGTCAATCGGCACTTTTGTAAACAATGAACAAACATCAAAACTAATCAATTTATCGTTAGTTTCAGTACGTGCATTATTCAATTTTTCCGTAAGATCCATGGAATTTTTTACATGTGAATCAGAGATAGTTCCGAAAATGGGGGACAAGACTTTGACAAGCCATTTGGAGAGTTTATAAGTAATAGAGCCCACCGAGCTAATAATAGGGCGCATAGGGTTACCAGGTTTGTGGGTTTTAATAAGACCGTAAAGGTAGGGCAGAGCAGGTGAAGTGGATATGAAAAGCGGAATTAAGTTCTTATGAAACCTGACCATAGGCAGCATTGTGTTAAAACCCGGCAGAGTTCCAGTATAATTTTGTATTTTTATAATCCATTTGATCTTGTGCTAAAAATTGATATTTTTCCTTACAAATCTGTACGCCTCACTGGTAATCCTTTAAGGTTTTAATTTTTAATTTTTTATTATTTTTACTTCTCTGTTTATTGTATATATATGTATGTATGTATGTATGTATGTATTTGTATATATAGATATGTATGTATATATATATATATATGTGTGTGTGTGTGTATGTATGTTATTATTTTTTCTTTTTTTTTCTTTCTGTAACCTATATATAGGCTTAACCTTTTTATGTACTTCAGTGTTCCTGAGGATGTCATTAGACGAAAGCGCTTGAGCACCATTTTGTGTTTCCTTTCCTTCGTGGTTTTATTCATCATATATATATATATATATATATATATATATATATATATATATATATATATATATCATAGCATTTTAATTATACAATTTACATTTTACACAACTCGTACCAATTTGTACCAATATCGGGTAATTTAATAATAATTTAAATAAAATATTAAAATATAAAAATTAAAATAAATAATATTAAATAATTTAATAATAACTTGTACCAATTTGAGTTAAATTTATAATTAAATATTAATATTATAAATAAATGATTATAATATATATTTTCAACAAAATTTAAATGATAGATGATAATTATAATTGTATAAATTCATTTTATAATTGATTAACCAACTTGCTTGTTTTTGCAGCAGAGCTTACGTACCCTCAGGAAATCCCTCGCGTACCCCGGTTTGACTACCATTGGACTAGACCATATTCTTGAGATTTTCCATGAAGGGGCATTTTTGAGTAGAAGTTGGTATCCAGTATTTTTAGACTAACTGAAGGGTACTGAATCTAGAAAAACAAGATACCAAGCTGAAATTTTGTTTTTTCATGTTGAAAATTGAATAAGAAAATGACTCCGAAAATAGCTTAAATTCGAATATTGTAGTATTTTGAACAAGTAATAAAATCAGTCTTAGTACTGAATATCCTTAACAGTATGAGGTAATTGAGGTATAAGGCATCCCAATATGTAAAGGCAGTTTCAATAATAATTGTTTTATTATGAAACATTGTAACTGGCGTCGCCTCTGCGAAATGGAATGGTCCTGGGAAGGAGGAGCGAATGCTGCGCGCTGATTGGCCGTAGGAATGCTGTGAAATGTCAGGTGCAGAGAAATTGTGTTGGAATTACAGTTGGTTTTTTGAGGTGTAGAGCGACATGTGTGATGTATTTGATAGTGGATTATTTTGAATTGCGTGTGAATCTGAGGTCGCATATTGCTGCCGATACACGGGAAATGTTTGGAATCTACGGTACCCTAAGGATATAATCAGCCACAACGAATAAAAACCAGCAAGACAACGTCGAGACAATGCAGACGAACAACGGCTGCTTGCCATTCTCCAGCGTTTCGAGGTATTCATTCCTGACGTACAGCCAACAGTTCTTCAAAACATTGCCACAAAAGATCTTGCAAATGACAAAATATAAGAGTCGTTACTTCAAGCCAAAGAACTTGGGAAACAACAACTGAACACATTTTTGAATGATAGACTTATAGTTCATTCAGAAACACAGGTACCTCAGTCGATATATGATACCATAAAGAAAAACCAACCCTAAACATTTAGAAACCTTTATGATGTCGTACAATATAGCACGGAAAAGAACAAGAAAATTGTGCTCAAAGCAGATCAACATTTTCTGCAACGTCTTGTGACCTCATATGCAGCTGGACGTACAGTGGACTTAGAAAATATTTTGAAACATGAACTTTTACCTGTTCTTCTTGCTTTGGCAGAAATGAATGGCAATTTGAGGACAGGAAACAAAGCAATCCTGGCCGAAATTTTGACTTCAGACATTGAGTGTCCCGACACACTAGATCTCAACAACAGCTCTGCATGTCTACTGATAGATGGACAAGCCCGTGTGCTTTCGA
This sequence comes from Bathynomus jamesi, assembly GCA_023014485.1. Taxonomy (NCBI): domain Eukaryota; kingdom Metazoa; phylum Arthropoda; class Malacostraca; order Isopoda; family Cirolanidae; genus Bathynomus; species Bathynomus jamesi. Next base: position 175,204 of record JAJOZX010003525.1, on the reverse strand, counting down.
TTGGAAAGCCAGACGGTGCCAAGACGTTTGGAGATTTAGCCGATATATTCACAAGGTCAATCATCCAGTCAGGAATGGCATATAAACGTATAGATGTCATTTTTGATAGATACCGAGAAGAATCTATAAAAGCAGGAACACGCAACAGACGTACGAAGACTACTCGACCAATCCGACGCGTAATTGATGGCCGAGAGGTACCGCTACCAAAATCATGGACGAATTTCATTGCCTTACCAGAAAACAAGGCGAATCTGGCTCACTTTCTCTCTGAGGAACTTCTGTTACATGCTCCGAGAGACAAGGAGATAATAGTTGCAGGCGGTTTCGAAGATGAGCAGGATGTTAGGTCTTCTCGTGGCACAACAAATCTGAACCCCATAAGAGAGGCACATGAGGAAGCAGATACCCGGCTTGTTCTGCATGCGATCAACTGTCATTTTGACAACATCGTGGTGTCTGCAAGAGACACAGATGTCCTTTTACTCTTGGTGTCACATTTTGCAAAAATAAATTGTGACAATCTTTGGATGATGGCCGGAACAGCCAAAAGAAGGCAGTACATCCCTGTCCGTGCAGTCTATGATAACCCTCCACCAAATTCACTGGAATCTCTTCTTCCATTTCATGCCCTGACAGGGTGTGACACCACATCCCATATTTCTAGGCACACAAAGCAGACAGCATGGAAAGTATTTCTGCAGCATCACCAGCTTCTGCTTGGCTTGGGAGTAGGAAATTTAACACCAAATCAAATGAAGTCAGCAGAAACGTTCATGTGCAGAATTTATGGTGTTGAGAGAGTTGAGAGTGTTGATGCCGCACGCAAAATTATGTTTGAAAAATCCTGCAAACCAGAACTGATGTCCCCCACAAGTGATTCCTATAAATATCATATATAGCGTGTGCATTATCAGTGTACACTTTGGAAAAATGCTCACCGCCCATTTCCACAATTTCCCAAAGTCACTGAGATGGGATGGAGACGAGACAATTCGGGATTGCGGCCCATACTGATGACACTTGATCCGATCCCTGAGGCTTGTGTTGAGCTTGTGTCTTGCTCTTGTCTTGCTAGGTGTCGAACCATGCGTTGCAAATGCAGAAAAACTAAACTTCCATGTACTGCAGTTTGTGGATGTAGGAAGGCAACTGGGCAGGAAGGCTGTCTTAACGACAGTACATAAAGTAAAAGTACTTCTCAATCTGCTTAAGTTTACAATGGTTTTGTGCAATATATGTAGCATGTTGTACTTTTAAATATAATTTTCGGTATATATCCCAGTTATTTTATTGTTTCTATAGATTACAGTCATAAATCATGTGTCTAGACAAAACCAAAGAACAAAACTTGTCCACTTGTAATTGTTCGCTTTCTATCTCCTGCCCCCAACTACGTCACTGTAATAAAAACATTACATTATGTTAGTGGCCAACTCTTTCCCTAGCAAAGATAGAATGCTGATATTTACAGAATAGTTTCCACGTGATACAGTGATGAAAAATGCCAATTTTCGTCAAAATCTGTTAATTATTGACGAAAGTGTACAAGAAACGCATAGCGCCATTTTACAAAGAATCGATTTTAACGGCCATTATGTTTTTAGCTATTTTGTAGGTAAAAAACTAAAAATATAGCTTGGTATCCTATTTCATCATTAAGAGGACCCTTGAATTAGGTCAAAAACACTCGTCACCAGCTTCTACTCAAAAATGCCCCTACAATTTTTTACAGGCCACTTTTCGTGAAAATGGTCTAGTCTATTAAACTGTCGAAATTAAAGTAAGATTGGCGAGTATAGTTCAGTTTACGAAACACTAAAAACTAAATTCCTCATAATACCAGGAAAAACACTATATATATATATATATATATATATATATAGTCTGCCAATAAACCTTTTCATTTTCATTTTCATATACACACACACACACACACACACACACACAACACACACACACACACATATATATATATATACATATATATATATGGTCAAAGAATACTCTAATTAATACGTAATCATGGAATGAACGCGCTCTCTCATTGTTGAATGTATTCATTACAGAGAAAGAAATTAATTCCCCAATTTTTTTTCAGTTTTCATTCTGGAGAGGGCTTCCGAATTAAAAACGTTAAAATTAAAACTTCGTAAATACATACAACTTATTTCTACTATTTAAAGTATCGCTAGCACTCTAATTAAATGTACGATATAGAGTATATATATATATATATATATATATATATATATATATACAGGGTGTCCCAGAATTAACTATCTATTTCAATGAAATCGGACAAATTTTTTAAAAACACACTTTTATTTATGTTTATCATGTTTAATATGTTAAAAATGTATAAATTTCTAAATTTTTTTCATAATTTTATTTTCATAATTTTTTCATTATCTGGTCCAATGAAAGACCGTCTGAAGTCATAGAATGGCAAAGAGACTCTCCAAAAGTTAACGTGTGGCTTGGAATGACCAAATCCAAAATTTATGGCCCATTCTTCTTTGCGGAGGCAACTGTAACAGGTACCGTCTACCTTGATATGCTTCAGCAGTTTCTCGAACCACAGCTTCTTGATGATGGCATTCTTGATAATGTTGTGTTTCAACAAGATGGAGCACCATGTCATTATGCTTTAATTGTTCGAGAATACCTCAACAGACGCCTTCCGAATCGGTGGATTGGACGTGGAGGACCTCGACCTTGGCCTCCGCGTTCTCCGGATTTGACACCCCTGGATTTCTTTGCATGGGGTTTCATAAAAACAAAGGTTTATCGCCAAAAGATCAATGCTTCTTGTTGAAACACAACATTATCAAGAATGCCATCATCAAGAAGTTGTGGTTCGAGAAACTGCTGAAGCATATCAAAGTAGACGGTACCTGTTACAGTTGCTTCCGCAAAGAAGAATGGGCCATAAATTTTGGATTTGGTCATTCCAAGCCACACGTTAACTTTTGGAGAGTCTCTTTGCCATTCTATGACTTCAGACGGTCTTTCATTGGCCCAGATAAAAAAAATTATGAAAAAAAATTATGAAAAAAATTTAGAAATTTATACATTTTTAACACATATTAAACTGATAAACATAAATAAAAGTGTGTTTTAAAAAAATTTGTCCGATTTCATTGAAATAGATAGTTAATTCTGGGACATCCTATATATATAATATATATATACACACAGTGTGTGTGTGTATATATATATATATATATATATATATAATATATTGTATTGTTATATTAACTATGCAGGTAATGTCTGAAATTATTTAGTTTATTGTTTTACGCTGAAAGGAAAGTAATTAATTAACTTTTATTACTCTGTACATTTAATAATAAATTTTATACATGAATATAATGTAGAAGTATACATGAATATGTGTAGAAATAGGAGTCAGTATAAGGCGGCCATAGGCGATGTAAACAGGAAGAAGAGTCTATTCGAGCATCAAAAGCCTGTAAAGCTCACATAAATAACGATAGTAACAAATTTTGGAAATTTAAGAATCAAACGGGTATCAAAAGTGTCCTCCCTCCGACAATCGATGGGGTTCGGGGGAGGATGAAACTGCAAAGCTGTGGAAAAACCACTACTCAAACATTCTTAACAGTGTGAGTAGGGATAATTTTAAGATAGATTGCAGCGAAACACCTGTGGGAGGGACAAGGGAAAATACTTTGATATCATTTTCTGAAGTAAAGAGGTTAATTGAAGAGTTAAAGACTGGTTCTGCGTCAGGGGTAGATGACCTATCGAATGAGCACTTAAAATATGCCAATGACGTGGTATGTCTGCATGTATCATTGCTCTTATCAGTCATGCTTGCTCATAGCTATATCCCTGCAGAGTTCGTGAGGGTATATATCTTGCCCCTGGTCAAAAATAAGTATGGAGACATTCTGTCCAACAATAATTACAGGCCTATTGCTGTCACTTCCTGCTTCTCGAAACTACTAGAAAAACTCTTGTTACTTCGATTAAATGATTACCTATAGACATCTAATCAGTTTGGTTTTAAAAGGTCCCACTCAACTGACCTGTGTATCTATGTACTTAAAGAAATAATATCTAAATACACTGACAGTAATTCAACTATTTATAGCTATTTCCTAGATATAAGTAAGGCATATGATAGAGTGAACCATAATATTTTATTTAAAAAACTAGAAGAAAGGAAGGTTCCCATGTACAAATTAAATTTATTGAAATTTTGGTATTCCCACCAATCTTTTACCGTTGGGTGGGGCAGTGTACTATCCGAATGTTTTGGCTCCTCTTGCGGGGTGAGAGGAGGCTCCTTGCTCTCCCCTATGCTGCTTAATGTGTATATTGACGGATTAATTGCTTCACTTAATGAAGCAACAGTGGGATGTTGTATAGATAAAAAAGGATAAATAACTTAGTTTATGCCGATGATATGGTGTTACTAAGTCCCTCTGTTAAAGGTCTGGATCGGCTACTAAAAGTCTGCGAAGTGTATTCGCAGAAATATGATATTCTTTTTATTGTTACAAAAACTAAGGTTATGGAATTTCATCCTAAAAGCTGTAATCAGCCAGCTGATATTAGGTTTAAATTGAGAGGTAAAGTAATTGAGGAAGTACAAGAGTTTAAGTATTTGGGTCAAACTATCACCAGCTCCTTGAGTGATGACTCAGCTATAAAAAAACAATTTCGAAGCCTTTGTGCTAAAGCGAATATGACTATGAGGAACTTCTGGTTCTGTACAAGTGAAGCTAAAGACGCTCTCTTTCGTACTTTCTGCAGTAATATATACGGACAGCAACTCTGAGTGAATTACAAAAAAGGTTCTGGCAGAACCCTAAATTTATTGTACAACAGGTATTTTAGACCTCTTGTACAATAAATTTATTGTACAACAGGTCTTTTAAACTCTTACATAAATTACCCCCGAGACGCTTAGCTTCGCAAATGTTTGCTACCCGCAATGTCCCGAGCTTCCCGGAGGAACAAGATGTGCACAATACAGTCTAATGCAAAGAATTAAAAAATCATCCAACCCGATTATCCAAGCTATTCATGAGTCCTGCCGTTTGTCCTCTAATCTATGAAATTCTTGGTACGAAAACTGTCTGTAGCTCCAATTAACTTCGACATTACTGTATTATTTCTAATCAATTGTATATATTTCTATCCTTAGCATGTGAACTGTTATTGTATTAATAATATTTGTCATATGGACTATAGTCTGCCAATAAACCTTTTCATTTTCATTTAATTTAATTCTGAATGATATACGAGTATATAAGCTTTGCTATCATATTCTTCAGGATTACTCCTTGAAATTACTGGATTTTGATATCGTATTAATGAGATAAATTATTTTTTAATCGAATAATTTAAGTAAAAACTTAAATATACAAGACATTTTAACTCTTTAAAGCCAGGCGATTTTTCTATGACTGAATGAAATTGTCCTGCGTTAGCCAGAGAGAACCTAGTCACTTATTAAGGGGTTAATAAACAACCGCTTAATTAAGCAGCTGAGGCCGAGTGTAAATTTGTAAAACAGTTACAAAACTGATGTAAAGAAATAAAAAAATTATAAACAATTTTAGAATGGTAAGATGGCCGGTGATAACTTTATTTTAAATGAAGCTGACTGAAAATTGTGTAGCACAAACATATCTAATTTTAATGTGCAGTGATAACCAATTTGCGCAGTAATAATTTCAATTTGTGCAGTGATAAATTGAAAATCTCTGTAGTGATACATTAGGTTCTATATCGGATACAGAACCTAATTTGGTACTTTTGCATTATCCTCCCAACACTAATTTTTTTTTAAGCTGGCTAACTACGGCTAACGCCTGCGGCGGGCTGTTTATAACCTAACCTAACTTAACCAAACCTAACCTAACCTAATCCCAACACTAATTTTTTTTATAATGGAAGGAAAATAAAGTACCATAACCAAAACCAAACCAACATTATATAAAAAAATTAGTGTTGGGAGGATAATGCAAAAGAACCCCTAATTTATCACTGCACATTAGGTTCTATATCGGATATAGAACCTAATTTATCAATGCACAAATTGAAATTATTACTGCGCAAATTGGTTATCACTGCACACTAAAATTAGGTATGAGCACAAGATTCCTCTCGGATCACCTGAAGATCAGGGCCCCCAGCCTTCTTTAGTTAGCCTTATAAGGCTAACTAACGAAAATATCACGACCTAACCTAACCAATCGTTAGGTCAACTGTACACCCTTGACGATTGGTTAGGTTAGGTCGTGATATTTTCATTAGTTAGCCTTATAAAGCTAATTAAAGAAGGCTGGGGGCCCTGACCTTCAGGTAATCCGATTCCGCTTTAGATAAATAATAATTAACAGTAAATATGAATTTCCATTTTAATAGGTATTTTAAGGTCTATTACATAAATAATGGAATACGATAAAAGAATTAGGTCTAACTTAAGTTACTTGACGAACTGACTAACGAAAGAGCCGCAGAAGTACGTGTCACGATGAGCCGAATGAAAGGCCTAAAGGAGTTGTGAATGTCACACGGTTATCCGACTTAAAGATCTGAAGGAGTCGTGATTGTTACTGATAATCAGTTCAAACATCTGAAGAAGTCGTGAACGTCACGGTTAGCCTATCCTCCTATGAAAAAGCCATCAACACCAAGGATGATCGGTACTCACAGGCTACAAAAGCAGCCTAGGCGATGGGATCTTGGTCTTACAACTAGAAGGACATAAAAAATGACTAGAGAAAATCAACCTGGGAAAGCAATTTATTTAAGCTTTAGCAAGTCCTAGCCGTTAGGCCATTTCAAAACTTTTTAAAACATTACGAATTATTATACAAAACATAATAATTGCAGTATGACATTACATTTGTGCATTAAATTTTAATTTGATTACATTTGTGCTATACACATTATTTTATATTTACATTTTATAGAAATTCTACCTACAAAATCTTCTTCTTTTATAAAATTAAATACATAAGTTTTAATAATTATATAATCTATTTCACATATTTCTAACTGCAAATTACTATTTTTAACATAATTTGTGCTTTTAAAAAGTAGTGAATCAGGGGTATCCGGAGCAAGCCTGGATCCTGAGCTGAACCTTTGGAGTCGCTCCGGAGCCGAAACCACTGAACATGGAGCACTGCTATGAAAAAACTATATAGGGTTATGGGTTGATTGTTATGAACTTGGTGATACGGTGAAAATTTCCGCCAGATTTTGGTGCTGAGTCGACGGCAAAACCCTACGTCTTTTCTTCAAAAATTTGTGTTTGTGGAGGTCTTCAAAAGACCTTGTTAAGTAGTTTTTCTTTTGGGTTAATGTTGAATTTATTTGCCTTCAGTATTTAGCGCTGCCTAATGGTAAAAAGGAAACTACCATACCTTATTATCTCGTTGGATCTCGCTTCTAGTTGTAGGGCGCGCGGTTGCTTGTGACCCCTCTGTCGATGTAGGCGATAGGGTTACGCAACGAGTTTATTCCGTCTAATTAATACAGGCAATTCACTATGCCTAAATACATGAAGGAATAGGCCTATCCTTTTCTGTTATTAGTTTTATTTTATTGGTTTTCCACTCAGAACTTGTAGGAAGAGTAAACACGTCTTCCTTGCCTACAGCAATGCTCGTCACTAGACAGCTCTGGCTGAACTAATATAAATCTTTTTGTCTTAAATTCGTTTACTTTTCAAAGTCTCCAGACGTCTAATTTTTGTATTTTCGTTATTTCTTCTCGCGAAGTAATTTTCATGAATGAATGGAAAATTCTGATACGAAAAAATAAGTTTTTCTTGTTGTTATGTAGGCCCAATGCCTATATATTTGGTTCTATATATGGCATTTTTTTCCATTCCCAATAGGCTTTGTCGCCAATCCCGAGGAGGCAATTTCGTAGTTATTTAATACAATAAATTAATAATTTATATTTAATTATGAAATAAAGGTACCATATACAATACCATATTGTAGGCGTGTATAAGCCTGGGTTTGAATTAGGCTTTGTTGTGAACTGTAATGTAAAGTGTATGACAGGCATATATAGTCTTTCCATAACTGCCAACCCTAGTTTTGGCTCACATTTTCTAACTTTTGTTTGGCCCCATAATTTATATAGGTACCTTAAATGTTTTCTAATATGTTCACATTTGGGACAGTTAGAACAATGCACATTTTGGTACTCATTAATTGACCCTAGAAACTTTTTGTTCATCACAATATAATTTTTCTCTTTTTTGTCTTATGAAATCTATTAACATGGAAGACATCGTAATCCTGAATGCCTCTTATTTTCTTCTTTCCAGATCTTGGTCTAATTAAGTTTTTCCTATCATCCTGATTTCTAAATTTTTAAACACTTCAAAGAGATTAACGCCACTTCAGTTTTTCCTAGAAATTTGCTAAGAGTCCTGTTACTTTGAATGGCGCTAATAAGACTACTTGTTTAATTTTTTTTAGTTAATTCTGTTAGTTTAACCAATTAGCTAAACTACATTTTTTTTAAATTCAGGAAGAGATTCTATAACTGACTGAACTAAAACTACACAAAAGTACTTAACTATTTCACTTTTTTTGTTCATCAGACCAATTTTCTATTTTACAAGAAAGAGATTTATTTCTAAATTCTTGTTAGTGTATTTGCCATCAAATTCACTTAATTCACCTAATAAAGTCAAGAAAGAGGCCATGGTTGCGTTATTACTGCCTTCGCTATTTTCCAGTTTCATTATATTTATTTATTTTGAGATTCCACTAAGCTGGCACCAAATTATGTACGACTTTTATAAATAAAATAGAACCGGATGTTAATTATTATGAGCATAAATTAAATTATTATATAAATTAATAGATTAATTTTAAAAACAAAATTAAGAATAGTAAGATTGTAAATGCAAAAAACTTCGTTTTTCTGTATCCACGCGAGGAGGATGCCAGTGGGCATCGAAACTGTTGTGGAAATAATCTTTAACATGATTTACATTATCGAGAAAAGTGAGTCTGAGCTCAGGATTTAGCTTAGAATTTAGTACAAAGTTCACTTTAAGACCAGGAATGCCATAAAGTGAGTACTTTTCTTCCGCTTACAATTCATATTGTTTGGTAACTGAATAATCTAAAAGCTTATGGGACGAAGCTTCTGTTTACATTAAATCATTATGAGCGATAGTTCACTATAATTCTGTTTGAATAATACTTTAAGAAGATTACATATTCCTTAACTATATTGCATTAAACTTTCTACAAACGTTCAATTTTATTTTAATAAATATTGCGATTTTTTCTTTAATTTCATGTTTGACGGAAAATTCATTTGACCGAACAGTTGAAGCTGAACGTGTAAGCAGGTTCGGTGTTTGGCTCTTCAGCCAAATCAGTACCAGTCTGATAAAGATATAAGATATTGTATGCGTATTGCTTTCTTAAAATTACACTAAAAATAAATAAAGGGTGTCCATAAATTATCTTTATAAATTCAAACCATAATAAAACAAGGAAATGAGATACGATGATGCGGCGTACTGCATGTGAAAGAACATCTCACAAAGTTTTATTAAGGTCAGTGCAGTTTTATGTGATGACCCTTTGTCGCACGTAACACGTCAAGGCGATATTCAATTTCGATCCAGATTCGACTTAGCATTTCTGCATGGATGGTCGCGATGGCATCAGTAATCCTGTTCATTAGATCCGCAATATCAGCAACCCTCATCATATAAAAAAAAATAATTTGGGAGATGTTCTTTCACAGGCAAAAAACTGCATTATTGTATCTAACTTCATTAATACTTTAAAAGGGTTTGAATTTGTAAAGATAATTTATGGACACCCTGTATATACAGAGGTGGCAAAGAGGGAACATTGAAGACAAACAACTTCTAAAATGAATTAAATCTATTCAATAAAATCTTCTATAAACTGTCACTTTCATTTTATTGATGAAAAAACTTTATTTTGGGCTTTCAATTCCATCTCAACCTTTTGGGAACACACATTTATAAACAATGAAAATTGCCAGCGCGTCAAATTTTATATTTCACTGATATTTTCACTATATTTTAAATTATGTTTGTTATAACATTATGCAAAGGTAACATTCAGGAAGCTCAGTTTCCCATTACGTGGGAGGGAATGCGCCCTAAGGGTCACCTGAGTCCGAGCAGAGGCGAGAGGCTGGCCCAACCCCAGCCCAAAACCAAACACTGTTACCATAACATTATGCGATAATCAATAATTTTCAGTATTTTTCCCCAAAGACATTTTCTTTGGTGAAGTTTTTTTTTTGTAATTGTTTATCCATTAAGACTACACGCATATTTATTTTTCAACATCGAAGAGAGCCGAGTTTGGGTTTTTTAAAGTCAAGATATTGGTTAGAATAAGTAAAAAAAAAGGCTAAAAAGAAACCATGTATCAAATTCTCCTTCCCAAAGTAAATATTTTGTTCGCCATTCTAGTTTTTTGTTAACATTTTCTGAAAGATTATTGCAAATTATTTAAAAAATCAAAGGTGACGTATTTTTTAGCAATTTGAATTTTTTAAGCAAAATTTTTGGAGTTAGGAGAGGTTTCGTTTGGAGCAAGTGTAGTTTACGTCCCCCTGACGCAAAATGGGACACAAACTACACAGGTCAAAGTTGAGAAACGTAAACTACACTAGAATTTATGGAGACATTTTTTAAATGAATCCATCAAATAAAATGTTAAAACTAACGAAAATATTACGACTTAACGTAACCAATCGTCAATTTATATATATATATATATATATATATATATATATATATATATGCTGCAAACTCACAAGGAAAAAGAAAAACGATTCCAAAGCCTTTCGTGTATTCAGATCTACACCTCATCAGGGAATGAAGAGAGAAGGCAAGATGCCCATAAATATATACAACGTAGCGGAAACCAAAGCAATTAGCACATACTTAACAAGAGTTAATGAGAGGCAAAAGGAATTTTAACAAGATATTGTCAATTTCATACATTCTCGCACTGTTATTGAAATTGTTTTTAAAATGAATAAATGCACATTCTAGAATATTTCTTTCTATTATATCTCTGCTTTCAACAAGCGCTTTAGAGCTATCCCACTTGATGCTATGATTACATCTATACATATAGTTAAACAAAGCATTGGAATAATTAGCTGTTCTACACGCATATTTATGCTGTTTTACCCTAATATCTAACGTTTTACCCGTTTGGCCTATATACAGGGTGTTTGAAAACTTTCTGTACAAATTGTAATGGGGGATAGGCAACACCAAGACAAACCCGTTTCATCTATAAGTGTATGTCCGCTGACGTCACCATTCGGCGCGAGAGGGCGCCGCTGCAATTGGCTAAAAGGTGAAGTGGGCTAGACTCGCGCTTGCCGCGAGCATTCTTAAATCGGACGTAGTACGCGCAACATGGAGCGCTTCACGACTGCTGAGATGGCTGACATGCATATGGTGTATGGGGCTGCCAATGGAAACGGAAGAGCTGCTGTGAGGTTGTACCGACAGCGCTTCCCAAACAGACGTGTGCCAAACCACCAAACGTTTGCGCATTTGCATCGGCGACTGCGAGAAACTGGAACATTCCATGGAAACATGCATGAAACTGGTCGGGAGAGAAACGTGCGCACTCCTGACATGGAAGAAGAAATCCTACGGCGATTTGAGGACAATCCAAGCGCAAGCACGCGAGGTGTTGCACGTATCCTCGGTGTGAACCACGACCTGGTCTGGAGAGTGTTGCACGAGCAGCAGTTACATCCGTTTCATCGTCAGAGAGTCCAGGCATTACAACCTCGGGATTACCCTCTTCGTGTGGAATTCGCACGCTGGTTTCTGTAGCAGACAGCGGTGCAGCCTAATTTTCCGGCTTATGTGCTGTTCTCAGATGAGGCCTGTTTCACACGTGAGGGTGTGTTTAACATGCACAATTCTCACGTGTGGGCACACGCAAATCCACATGCTACACGGGTGCATGCTCATCAAGAACGGTTCGCCGTCAATGTTTGGGCGGGTATCGTCCATGGCAAGTTGATTGGGCCGTACCTGCTGCCTGCCCGACTCGACGGGCGGGTTTATCGGATATTTCTTGAAGAAACGTTGCCGGAACTGCTGGAAGATGTTCCCGTGGCTATTCGTAGACGAATGTGGTTTCAACACGACGGGGCCCCAGCACACTCCAGCAACGATGTGCGGGATTATCTGAAAGCCACTTTTGGGGACCGATGGATAGGCCGGGGTGGGCCCGTAGCCTGGCCACCGAGATCGCCCGATTTAACATGCCTCGATTTCTTCCTTTGGCACACGTCTGTTTGGGAACCGCTGTCGGTACAACCTCAAAGCAGCTCTTCCGTTTCCATTGGCAGCCCCATACACCATATGCATGTCAGCCATCTCAGCAGTCGTGAAGCGCTCCATGTTACGCGTACTACGTCCGATTTAAGAATGCCCGCGGCAAGCGCGAGTCTAGCCCACTTCACCTTTTAGCCAATTGCAGCGGCGCCCTCTCGCGCCGAATGGTGACGTCAGCGGACATACACTTATAGACGAAAAGGGTTTGTCTTGGTGTTGCCTATCCCCCATTACAATTTGTACAGAAAGTTCTCAAACACCCTGTATACTAAGTTACATTGTATAAATCCAATCGAATACACACAACCAATAACATTTTCCGGGCTATTCTTTATTAGGCATGATTTACAGTATTATTATACTTAAAGACTACATTGATGCTAATTGCTGTAAGTAAAGTCGGGAGATATTGAAAATTAACATGGTCATGTAGGCTAAGGATATTTTTACGCTCAAATTCCTTTACAGTTACATTATTATAATACCTATTCTTGGCTTTCCTAAGAGAGTTATCTAAAAATGAAATAGGATAACATAATTTAGTACCAATATTCATGATATTGCATAACTCGGAATCTAAAATTTCAGGACTGACAACTCTCAATGCTCTAAGAAACATAGTAGAGAAAATAGAGGATTTAATCGAGGGATGATGGTCAGAATAAAAATGCACATAAGAGTTATTAATAGCAGGCTTGCGATAAACTTCAAATTTGAACTGATTAGAGCATCTACAAATTTTTAGATCCAGAAAAGATAATTTGGAGATGCTCAATCAGTTCAAACCATATAAATACAACCATATATATATACAGGGCGTCCCAAAAAAATGTATACACACTTTAAATACTTATAAAGGCAGTGTTTATTAAAATACAATTCATTTTCAAAATGTAATAGAATCTACAGACATTATTTAATTGTTTTGTCAACGCCTGTTTTCAAACTGACGTCCGTTCTGGTCCAGGCACTGCTGATAACGCGAAGCAATGGAATCGCAAACATCACGAAACATTTCGTTTGGTATTTGTGTGCATTCTCGTTCAATGGCTGCTCTCAATTCAGCGACTGTTGCAGGTTTTATAGCGTAGACTTTGTCTTTTAAGTATCCCCATAAAAAAAAGTCTAGTGGTGTGAGGTCTGGTGAACGCGGAGGGTATTCTACGAAACCCCTTCGTCCAATCCACATCCACATCGTGCCAAGTACCACTCGCAATACTCCATTCTTCGGTCCGGATCATCTTCATTAATAGCATGGACTAATCTTGGAATGTAACTTTTCCATTGACAGCGCTTCAAAATGCGTTGGACAGACGATTCTGAAATTCCTACCTCACGACTCGCTTGCCGCACAGATTTTCTTGGACTTTGGTGATACGTTTCCAGTACTCTTTCTTGCTTTGTGGGGCTTGTCGATGTCCGTGGTCTTCCGGAACGCTTCTTGTGGACATTCTGAACAGTTCCATCGGCTTCAAACTTATCTCTAATTCGAGTGATGGTAAGTCGCGTTGGTGGATCTGTTTGAAACTCCCTCCTAAACTGTCTTTGCACTTCAACTGCGTTTTCACACTTCCAGTAGCATTTTAGAATGAATTTGCTTTGTTCAAAGCTTAGTCTGACTGCCATTATTAATTCTAATGGGTTTAACTTGGAAAGAAAGAAACATCAATTGAGCTATCAGCTGTTAAAGTGTGTATACATTTTATTGGGACGCCCTATATATATATATATATATATATATAAGCACACCGGACAAAAAATTAGTCACCCCTCTCAGAATGTACCTAATAACGTGTGACGGCGCCTCTGGCCTTGATAACCGCACGAATCCGGCGAGGCAGAGACTCTACGAGGTTGTGCATGTACTGAACATCGATTTGCTGCCACTCGTTCATCAGCCGGTCCCGAAGTTCCGCCAGAGTCCGTGGGTGTCTATTCCTGCGCTTCACTTTCTGTTTCCAGCCTGAACAACACCTTCGACGCATTCAGGATTAAAGGCTTCATTGGACCTGCGATGTACTCGTCGCCTCCCATCATTGGAGAACAAACAAAAACGGGACTCATCGGACCAAATTACACGTTTCCAATCTGCCGCAGTCCAGTTTTTGTGCCTCTGAGCCCATTTATAACGTGCCAATTTGTGACTTGCTGTTAACAGCGGCCTCTTCCGTGGTACCCTGCTCCAGATGTCCATCGCATGCAGTTCTCGTCGCAATGTCCGTTCGGAAATTGGTCGCTGGAGAACCTCATTGGTTTCTTGGAGCAATTGTTCTCTGGTTTGAAAACGATTTGCAGTTACTAGACGAGAAACATGGCGGCGGCCCCTATTGTCGAGAATTGTTTTCCGGCCACAGTTACGCCGTCGATTGTCAGTTGATTGCGAACTACACCACTCTTTGTAAACTCGCTGGACAGTACGCGTTGACACACCAACAAATTGGGCTACTTCAGACATTTTGTGTCCGTGGGCTCTGCCAAACACGATGGCTCCTTTTTGCCACTGAGTAACGTCTGCCTCACGACCCATTTTGCAGACTATATCCAACACACACTTTGTTCTTCACCACCTCACGAAACAGATCTGATCCTGTGTGCTACGTCACCGCTACTTGTCACTTACCAATGCTACATCAGCGCCCTCTGTGTGACCTTGAACTTCCTACTATCGGTGCTATTAGGGGTGACTAATTTTTTGTCCGGTGTGCTTATATATATATATATATATATATATATATATATATATATATATATATATATATATATATATATATTAACCTTTTAAATTGTGAATGATTAGATGATTAAAAATTTAAATGTCTTTAATTTATTAACTCTAAAAATTTATTACTCGTAATCTATATTCATTTTAATATTTTTAAATGAAACTATCATACGTTTTTATTAAAGGACATAAATAAATGATATTAATTTAAAAATAATTTACGAGTTTGAACGTGTCCAAAGAAAATTATATTAAAAATTTTAATTGATTATTTAATTAATTACATTACATTAATTATAGGGCTTTCACTAAATGGGAGAATATTTTAAATATTTATGATACGGTAAATAAATATGCAGTTCTTCTTATCGAATTACGAGTTTCAATGTATTTGTAACTGGATAGCGACTATTCGGATACCCCATTTTAAAATGTGAATTGGAAACGTTTTCTGTGAAATTAATTTGTACCGTCGATTATTATCAAAGCGTCGACACACCAGACTTTTTAAATATGCATAATATCGAAGAGTTGAAATTTATGCGTGTCACTTTAGTTCATGTTACGTTAGTTTAAATTTAAGTATAGGTTAGGTTTGGTTTGATTAGGTTAAATTTGATTTAGTTAAGTTACGTTACTTTATGCCCGGTTTATAGGTTACGCTAAGTTGGTTTGGGTCTGATTAGGTTAGGGTAGTCGTTTACACCGAGTCTTTGAAGTGGATGTACGAATTAGTCACTCTTCATTCAAATATTAAATACTGTAAAATTTTCACTTTTATTTGAAATCTCAAATCCGTTTACCTGAATAAAGTCGCTTTGGAATTATGTCAACATACATAAGAGAGAACATCGTTCACATTATGAAACTCGACATTGTTCATGTAATCCGATTTTAGTATGCAAATATCTTAAAATATAGAAATAGGGAATGTTTAAATATCAATATAAAACCAAACTAAATGCCAAAATAAACAGGAAAATAAACTCTAAAAAAGTTTAAGATAAGAAACGTAAGAATAAATTCGTGGTACAATTTGGAAGAAAGAAACGTTTATTGTGTAGGCCTATAGATTAGAAATAAAGGAACGATTATACGAAAAAGTAAAATTTTAAACTAAAAATTAAAAATTTCGCTATGCAAAGATCGTAAGCAGTGTCGCGATCGTTGAGAGTTGGTCTCAGGTACTGAATATAAATGGATCCTAGAAGGGCCGGATTTTGTTGGATGTTGGTTGTTTTATTCAAAGTTTTAAAGCTGTTGTAAATAGAAGTGGACTTGGATGGGAGACTGACGTGGTTTGCTTAAAAATAACTTAGTCCTTGTGGAAATTCCTATACGCATATTCAGCTATGTATACTTTATATTGGCGCACACAGCAACCAATATAATTTGCCGCACACATTAAAATAACTATATTTATGGTGAATGAGCACAACTTTCTAATTTAGATTTCTGTATGTAGCTATTTTCGCTCGAGTTTATTATTTTATTCCGTTCTTTGGTTACGGCTACACTTTTGCTAACAGTCACTTCTCATTGGATGTTCATGGAACTTGATGGAAATATTCCCACTGTACTGGTCTCTGGAATTTTCCTTAACCAGCTGATTCTCATATTTTTTTACCATAGGTCAATGTATCATCTCGAAATAAATTGCGCAATCAAATACAATATGAGTGATAAAAACCCCCTCTAAACACAAGTTAATACTATTATCTCAACAGCATAAGGTCGACCTGCATCAAGTCAGCTTATAATTCCCTAGTTTCTTTTGTTCATATAATTCAAATCAAAATAGTGAGCAGGATTCCCTATTTTCTCTAATACTATCGAAGCCTCTGTAATGGTTCTTAACGGAAACCGCGTAAGTATTTTCAAGTTGTGACACTGTCCTCTTGAAAAAATAAATGAAATACAGTATAACCAATATAGAAATAATTTTGCTCAACAACTACTATCTATTACATCCTCAATACACTCTGTACTGTACACTGTACAGTAGGTGCTCTATAATGAATGATTATCAATTTCGATCGTCAGTTACGTAAATAATCTATCAAAAAAATGTGTATCGTAAACTACGTAGAGAAGGAGTCTTGCATTTATAAGTATCGCAGTAGTGAAGTAAACTGTTTCAAGCTTTTTTATTCAGCATACCCAAATTATTTATTATTCCGGGATCCCGATGATACTGGTAATATTATTGGATTTAGAGTAGAGGGTCGCATACGTTAGGCTGAGAGTTGGGCCAGTTTCTATCCATCTTGTCTGATTATTGTTCATTGTTCTGTAGTTCGTTGTTCTGTTGCGATTTTCCCCACAAACAGAAAACATATAATATATATACACACACACACACGAGTATAAAATAAGAGAAATATACCATCTTTTTGTATACATATATCCCATAAGATTGTCTCTAATTAAGGTACATAATCTCTTTTCTTATAATAGTGCCTAATTTAGTCACTGGCAGGTTAAGGAACATCATTGAGAGCATCAGTCATCAGTATTCACATTTGAACCTCCAAGTTATTTGGTCATATAGCCTCAATGGAGAAACTTTTATTGGCCTCGCACTTAAATTGTGGAATAGCTTTCCAAGGGATGTTTCTCACAAAGCCAATCTCATTTCCTCGAACAAAAGCAAGTAAAAGATTTATTTATTTATTTATTATATAAAAAAACAATCGCACGTAGAAACAAACGTACTTTCGAATGAATGGACTTTCTTTTTCTCTATTTTCTTCTTTCGAGTCCACAGTATTATTACATGCAAAAGTCGCAAGCCATATTTTACTTGGTAAATCTCTTTTATTATGTTATTTTCATATGGAGCAAGACAAGAATATATATATATATATATATATATATATATATATATATATATATATATATATATATATATATAATTTTTCTTTATATATATATATATATATATATATATGGTGACCTGTTTGCCCTGTAAGAATAATTGATTTAATTACGTAAAGTTTGCTTCTGAGGGTCACCATTTGATCTTTCGATCAAAATAATTAACAATAAACTGCTAATGTACAGTTCGAGGTTCATTCACAATGTAGTCTGTTGTGGCTGTTCCGGTCACCCGTCCATTAACCCGTTCGTGGATGGTTGCTGATGACACACTTTAATTTAGTTTTTTAGTTCATAAGTTCACCGATATTAATTCACAAATCGGATGTTGCGGTTTAAGGTGTAGCGTGAACCCATTGATGTTTTTCTTCTTTTTAATGTTTCCGAATTTACTTAAAACCACTCATATAAATTTAGTTACTATAAAACACAATTGTTTTTATGCTTTTAACCTTTTTCTTTTTACAAGTTAAATTAACTTTCACTTACGTTATACATTTCAATAAAGATTAGGACTACAGAAACGATATAGGCTCGCTCGTGACAAATAAAAAGCCTGGGGCTCGGAAAGAATTCGCTTTTGTCAGCGACCCTAGAGAAAAATGCATTGAATTTACTGTTATTAATTTATCTTAAATAGAGGCTCTCTTTCCCACAGGCTCGAATCGTGGAACTGAAATAAAAATAACAAGGGAGCTAAGATCTTTTCAGTACGACTTTTCGACTCAACTTCTACTGCCAACCCTTCTTGACTAACTTCTCTCTGGTGTTTTTGTGCATTCTTTCCCTCTCCCTTCGAAATGATTTCATTGTTCCATTCGCGCTTTACACATGATTTGTCCTTTATTTATTATTGCACCTAAAACTTAAGAAACAGTTATTAATACATGATTTCAATACTTTTTATAATTTTCTAATCACTTTATATTATTTAACTAATTTATTTGGCCTATTTTACGATATTAAATTACCTATTTATATAGATCTAGTATTCTACGACAATTATACTGTTTATTAATATAAGACTGGACACAACGGGAGGTGGGCATCACGTGACGGCAAAACCTGTGTCTGATTGGCTAGACGTGAATACAAATATGAACGCAACGAAACGTTCTTCTGGCTTCGTGCTAAATGTCACGTTTGCTTCTCCAAATTCATCTGAGGCCTATTTCCTAGTTTTATAAGCCATTTATTAAACCTAACTTATGTTTTCCATTTATACATTTTGAATTCTATTATTTTATATTCATTAATAAACCCCGATTTCACAATCCCGTCACTAAACGGTTTCTTCATTTAATTAAACAAAACAAGATGTCACAGTGAATAACGTTACAAATCTTGAATTGAAATGGACGGTTACATATACTTGAATTGTTGAGATTAAAGTTAATTATGATGTTGAACAAATGCACAGTGATTACTTACAGTAGATTTAATGAAATGTAAAGTTGCACGCGAATGAATTTAGAGCTCTTATGGTTGAATAAATAATAGGTGACGAACTAGGCCAAATGAAAGGTCTGTTGGAATAGGCGTGGCATCTGGCGTTTGCCAGCGGAGACTGGAGAGGGAACCTTGAAGTTGGTGAGGTGTGATTTGACGTCATGACCTGCCTCATATCGAAAATTTGATCAGACAAACAAAAGGGTTCTTAGTTGAGGTATGGAGAATCTTCGCACAAGCTTTTCCTTCATCCGAATACGCACATGAGAAAAACGAAAAACTGTATGCCAAACTAAGGAATGCCTGAGGCGTCACACACACACACACACACACACACACACACACACATATATATATATATATATATATATATTTTTTTTAATTAATAAATAATAATAATAATTAGTGGCGGCTCGTGGTAATTTTACTTACGCATGCAGTCACATGCATTACAGTGTAGTACATATTAGATAAGCTGTATTTTGTCTTTTATGGTATTCTTATGAGTTATGTAGTAACCGAGGATAGAACCAATATTATATTAATAATATTAATAATAATTTTAACTTTATTTTTTAACTTAAATAATAATTTTAAATTCATAATAATAATAATAATAATAAAATAAATAAATAAAATATTAATTTAATTTATTATTTATTTATTATTATATATACATATATATATATATATATTATATATATATATATATATACATACTGTGTAATATATATATATATATGATCGGATAAATTACATATATTTATTTTGCTAATTTTGCAATACGATTTTTAAGAACCGCATACCATACTTTGCACATCACCATCTATATATATATATATATCTAGATAGATATATAGACAGAGAAATAGATAGACAGATAGACGGAGGTCTCTATTTTTTAATTCATTTTGTTGCCAGCAGTAATTTTCGTCCGTATCAGCTTTTGTAGAAGCAAAATTGCATTCTTTCCCAAAATTTAAGGAAGTGATAAATTTTCCAAAAGACACTGATTGACTCTGAAGTAAACACATTTGCTATGATCCCACATGTAACGAATAACTGGTTGTGTGTATTGGAGTAAAAGATATATAAATATACACGTGTGTGTGTGTGTGTGTGTGTGTGTGTGTATTGAACCTTAAACACTTTATAATGCTTTCCAGTCACTAAATTTTACAGTGATAAATAAGCAATTTTTTTAGTAAATAAAGTTCTTTTTTTTTATGACCCAAAATTAAAAAAAATTTTAAAAATAAAATAAAGCAAAGTAAATATTTTATATTGGAATTCTACAAATTAATGCGATTAGAATTTGTATCGTAAATTATTGAAATTAATGACCATTCTTTTGTCTCAAATAAATAAATATATAAATAATATATATATGAGTATATATATATAATATATATATATATATTATATATATATATATATATATGAAAATTATTTCACGAAAGTAACACGTGAAAAATATTTATGATGAATAAAACCACGAAGGAAAGGAAACACAAAACGGTGCTCAAGCGCTTTCGTCATTAGACGAAAGCGCTTGAGCACCGTTTTGTGTTTCCTTTCGTTCGTGGTTTTATTCATCATATATATATATATATACACGATATATATAATCTTTAAGGATTTTATACATACAAATAATTTGTTAATAAATAAATGCCAATGCTATCACTGCAATGTATGCGATACTTTTCAAAGCAACTATACAAGGCCAGGAATGATCCTAGCCCCAGTCAGCGCCATGTCAGTGAGTATGGAATACAACAATGAAGAAAAAGTGCATCTTCTATCGTGGGCTATTTCTTATAATAATTGTGAAGAAAGTTGGCATTTATTTCAACAAAAATATAATAAACTACCACCAAATGCAACCACTCTTCGATACTGGAAGCTCAAACTTTTGGAAACGGGGAGCCTGGTAAAAAATCGTCCAAGAAGCGAAAGCCCAAAAACGGCGACAGGAGATAACAACAAAGAAAATGTTCTCGCCAGTTTTCAAATCGATCCAACAACTTTAACGAGAAAAGTCGCACAGAAATTGGCTATTTCCAAATTTTCAGTAGCAAAAATATTGAAATCACAGGGGTACCACGGTTACAAACCCATTTACTCTGAGCTCATATACGACGATGATTGTGATAGACGGCTGCAGTTTGCTGAAACAATGAGACAAAAGTTCAACACTGATCCAGATTTTGTTCGAAAGATCAAGTTTCAGATGAATGTGTCTTCGGTTTAACGAGTAAAAGAAACAAACACAACATTCACTACTGGACGAAAAAAAATCCCAAAATACAATTGGGTAAACCCGTTAAAACGGCTCCACTAACAGTTAGGGCGTGCGTTAGTTATTGAGGATTCGTTTCATTTGACATATCGAAAAATACAATGGATGGAAAAAGATATTGCCAGGTATTGAGAGACAAATTTTTATCACAGTTTACTAATGGCGTTGGCAGGAATTGGGTTTATCAACATGATGGAGCACCGCTACATTACTCTGCAGCTGTCCGTGAGATTCTGGATATAAACGTAATAGGAAGATGGGTTGGGCGGCGAGGTCCCATCGAGTGATTTAACCCCATGTGATTTCTGGCTTTGGACTTATTTACGTGACAAACTCTACACTCCTGGTTTCATCTATCGAAATGTGAATGCCCTTGACCGCAGAATAGATGAACAACTAAAAAGGATCACACTCGAAATGTTCAGAAGAACAATGAAGATTTTCACAGAGAGAATCCACAAATGTATCATAGCGGATGGAGAACTCTTTGAAGATTAAATTACAATTTAACAAAATATTTGTAAGAATAAAATTCTTATAGATTTTTTGTTTGATTTGTTTCATCATTTGAACACTTATCTGTATAATGTTGTTAGCTAAATAGTTGTATGTATAAAATCCTTAAAGACTATTCTCCCACCCTGTATATATTATATCCACAAAAATCACGAGAGCTAAAAATTATATTATAGCATACTCAAAGGAAATCAGAAGCTGACCTTAACGCTATACCTTTATTATTGAAACGACACTGACCTGATAAGTTCGAAATTGCAATCTATATGTCACATATTTTTTAGATATCATTGTCGATATCGAAAAGGGGCTGAAAATGAATAATGATTTTAGTTTATTCATCACTAAATACAGAAGCATTTTATCCTCACTTTTTAGGGAACTAAATGTTTGGAAATTTTGATTGCACTTCAAGACAAAATACAATGAACATTTCATGTACAGGGTGTCCCATAAGTCCGGTATCATAGGAAAAATAATAAAAAAAGGCAAAACAAAAGCTTTTATTTACAGAACGTGCTCAATATGTCCACCATTGTTTTCAATACACAAATTCAGACGTGATACCCAGTCAGCAAGCACACGGTGAATGATGTCAGGAGTAATGGTGTTACATGCCCCAATAATGCGCTGCCGCAAATGTGAAACACTCCTAATTTTCTCTGCGTATACCAGCGCTTTCAAGTGGCCCTAGAGATAAAAATCTAGTGGCGTGAGATCCGGGCTTCTAGCTGGCCATTCCATAGGCCCTCGACGTCCTATCCAATGACCAGGGAATTGTTGGTACAGGTATTCCCTTACTTGGGTGCTGTAATGTGCAGGAACGCCGTCTTGCTGGAACCATGTTGGGAAATTTCCTTCTTCGTTCAAGACACTGGGAAATGCTTCTTCCTTGAGCATACGTAGGTAGGTGCCTCCAGTGACATGTTCATCGAAAAAGAGGGGGCCTATGATGCGATCCTTCCAAATGCCACACCATACCATCACCCGAGATGCACCTTGTTCCTTTAAAGAGGTATACCAGTGAGGGTTGTTTTGAGACCAGTAGCGAGTGTTCTGTCGATTTACCTCACCATTTCCATAAAAAACAGCCTCGTCACTGAACAGAATGGTGGACGGGAAATTGGCATCCCGAGCATATTGTTCCGTAGCCCATTCACAAAATTCCATCCGCCGGTCGGGATCATCTTCGCTTAATTTCTGTAGGATCTGAAGTTTATATGGATGCCATTTGTGAGCCTGAAGAATGCGATGGATGCTACTTTTCGACACTCCTGTCTCGGCGGACAATCTCCGAAGAGACTTATTGGGACTTCTGTTAAAATGAGCCAGGATAGCAGTCGCTGTATCATCGTCAGTGAACCTCCTTGAAGGTCCACTGCGTGGTTTATCTTCTATGGATCCTGTTTCCTCAAACTTTGCAACAAGTCTGCTAACACAACTCTGTGGGGATGCAGTCTGTTAAATTCAGCAGCGGCCTCTCTTTGACTCCGATTTCCTATGAGTAGAATTATCTGGATTCGTTCTTCCTTGCTCACAGACATTATGGCCTGTAGAAAGAAAAATATGAATTATGGTTTGTAGAAATAGAAAAATATGAATTTCTCCTATGATGCCGGACTTATGGGACACCCTGTATATATATATATATATATATATATATAGTTGTAGTACAGTGATGATTGTTTCTGTACATTTGTACTATAGTGTAACTGCTTAAAAACCGAAAAACAAAAATTCAACTTAAGTATTAGTTTTCGAGATCGTTTTAGCTTTTAGAATTGGACATCATAAGAGGTTGAGCTCAGCCAAGATGTGCATAATTGATCTCATTTCACTCATACGTCCCACCAAACTCTCTTTGAACTAGAAAGTTCAAAGAATTGTTTTAATTAAATTAACTAGGCCTATGACCAGATTTCGTGACTCATGAAACTTTCAAAGTATTTACTCTGTTTATTTATTAGAGGAAAGTGTGTTAAGGTGGGGTGGTTTGGACATGTTGAATGAAAGGATGGAAGATGACAGAGTTGTGAAAACAGTATATAACAATGTTCTCGAAGGTAGTAGAAGGATAGGATCGCCGAGAAGAAGATAGATGGATATAATGAATGACTTGGCCTTGACCTGGGTGACGCACGAGAGGTAACTGCAACTCGATTGGAATAGAAGAGGTTTGTGAGAAATATATAAGTAGGGACTATATCTCTTTTTATTTTTGACAAGGCCTAGAACCGTCACTACGCATGGCATAGGTCGTAGGTGTAGAATATAGGCATGTTGGTGGGTGCTGGTCCACCAGGATGCGTATGTGAATGGATGTGTACATTTTTAGTTTCTGTTTCTTCCCCTTTTCACTAACTTCTGTATTTTGCATCCGGTCTGTTTTTTACCTTTTCACGCCAGTTCGATGAGAAACGAAATATCGATAATGATGTATGTATTTATTTTCTTTTTATTTCCTACCTAAAACCTTATTTGTTAACGCTTTCCGGCACGTACACAAAAAATTTTATTAGTTTATTATTTTCTCATTTTTATTTTATTAATTTTTTTATTTTTGTTTTCTTTTAAGCGATAATCTTGTTACAATTTGACGGACTGAAAAGGAGTATATGTGGTGGTTTTAGGATGAAGTTAGGACTGAAAAAGTGGTATTATTCTTAAACCACTGTGCCTGAAAGAGTTAAACAAAGAAAAAGAAAAAAGGTTTATACAGGGTGGCAAAAAGTAACAAAGACTGAAAGATCCACGGTTGGTTAGACCAAGAAAAGACAGAAGCTTATAGAAAAAATTACATTTTTCCTTACCAATTTGTGAAGTATGAATGAATGAATAATTGAGTGAGTGAATGAATAATTGAATAAATAATTGAATGAATAAGTGAATGGATAAATGAATGACTAAGTGAATGAATGAATAATTTAATGTATGAATAATTGAATGTATGAATAAATGACTGAATGAATAATTGAATGTATGAATAAATGACTGAATGAATAATTGAATGTATGAATAATTGAATGTATGAATAATTGAATGTATGAATAAATGACTGAATGAATAATTGAATGTATGAATAATTGAATGTATGAATAAATGACTGAATGAATAATTGAATGAATAAATAAATGAATGAATAAATTACTAATTCTTTATTTATAAAATAAATACCATTTTACAATTTTTGTTATTTCAATAATTTTAACTAAAATAAGCAAGTGTGAAATTGAGCCATTTCTTTGATTTAATTTGACACTTAAGCGTTAGGCTTTACTGTATCCAAGGCTGTTCTGTATTCAAGTACAGGATAAGTACCATTAGTTCCAATGTTGACAGAAAAAATGTTGAAATAGGAGGTATAGGAAAGTTTAAAAATGTTAAAAAAAAATGGTTTAGAACAAGGTTTTCCAATCTCCTGCGGTGATGGACCCCTTTCTAACCATGGCAACTTCCAAACTTCTCCATAGCACTAATTTGCTTAACTTTCTAATATAGAAAAAAGCATACAAACTGCGAAAATTAGTGTATGACTATTATTTAGCGTCATAATAATTAACTTTTACAGTCAAAATTCAAAAAAAGCATATGAATATGACGCAAATGTCAAACACAATGTTTTATTTGTTAGTGTAGTAATATTTGGAATTCTTTTTGGAGATACCAACGCGGACGCCCCACCACTGAGATGTGACCGCGGATCCCCAGGGATCCGTTAACCACAATTTGGGAAACCCAGATTTAGAATATACTATTTTCTTCATGAATAAAATCGGGTCTTTTACCTATTTTATCATTAAATTACGAATTACAGAATAAGACGAGTATCAAGTGGTCTTATTTTAGGAATTTTTTTATGAGGGTGAAAATTGGTAAAATGTTATTTTATTCTTTCATTATTTCGTTCGTCATACTTACTTCTCGCACGAAGGAGATGGATATGTACGAGGGTGTAAATGATGAGGGGAAGAGGTGGGTTGGGGGGGGGAAGAGGTGGGTTGGGGGGGGAAGCTTCCCAAACCCAAGTATCGTTTTATCCAGGGTAAAATAAGCATTTGAGATCAAATTTACCTAAAACAAAAATGCTTCGTAGTACGTAACACATTTCAAATAAAATTTAAACACTTTTTTTAACATTTAAGAATAAGCAATAATCTTAATTTTCCTTAAAATCATCTTTCAAGCTTATTATGTAACCTTAAGTAGCTTACCTTAAAAGGATTGTCCTGTTCCGAGGTTTGGCTTTCGATAGTTCCCATCACTATACAAAAAAGGAATAAAAAAATGGTTCTACTCTGAGAGCTTAAAGTGCTAAATTCATCTCAGCTAACCGCTTCTCCTTATAACCTTCCGTAATATGATTTCAGAGGTTGCATCTTGTATGCCTTATACGATTTGAATAATATCCTCGGAGCATTTTATAAATTAGCTTATATATATTGGTTTCTGCGCGTATGTAGGAGAATTACGACTTCTGATCGAGTGAGGACCATGGTGTAGTGGTTATCATATCTGACCGGCAATCGGAAGATCCCGGGTTCGATTCCCCGGTGGTTACCTCATTTTTTCATTTGTTTGTTCTCCCTCCTCATCTTGCGCGGAATGTTCTCCTATACAAGCGTCGTTCTTTACGATATATATATATATATATATATATATAGTTACGATAGAAGTGTTTTTCGGGAACCTTATCCTCAATAGGAATATGAAAAAAAGAGATACGACTCTCAACATTTATTGGCCAAACGTTTCGGTCCACTCAGGGGCCATCTTCAGTGACTAAATAGAAGCATCTAAAAAACAATCATAAAACTAAAGTAAATACAAATGTCAGAAATATACTGTACAGTATATTTCTGACATTTGTTTTATGATTGTTTTTTAGATGCTTCTATTTGGTCACTGAAGATGGACCCTGAGTGGACCGAAACGTTTGGCCAATAAATGTTGAGAGTCGTATCTCTTGTTTTCATATTCCTATTATATATATACACACGTGTGTGTGTGTATAGTATATACATATACTGTATATGAGTTATAGAGATCGAAGATGTGAAATTTGAGACATAAAACAAACTAGCAGTAAACAAAGCAGAAAGAATAATTAATGAGCCAGATACCGATGCCATTCAAAAGAAGGGACAAGACTATAATGATTCCTTTGGTAAGAGCACTGATCATACCAAAACTGGAATATTGCTCAATATTAACATCCGATTATAAAAATGAATAAGTTAGTCAATTAAAAAGAACCGAGAGAAACTTCACGGCTAAAGAACAAAATTACCGGGGAAGATTATGTAAATTGAATCTAGTTGGAAGGTAGAAGAAGAGAGGTAACCTCGTACCTAGTAGCAGTTCCATACGTTGGTCTCTCTTCACACGAAGGTCAAGCTGGTGGCCCCGACTCTATACCGTAATTTACACACAAAAAATAATAGAGAAATTAGTTCCTAATATCTCAAATTAAAACCTATAACCATCGAAACAACATTGAAAAATAGGAAGACCAGAATGCGTATTTTTTCCAAACTAAAGGATAGAAAAGCAACATCTTCAACGATGAAGGAAAATAGCTTTCTCGTCAGAGGACCAAGACTGTTTAGCCAGTTACCAAAAAAATTCGGAACACAAATGATGTCGGTGTGGAAATCTTCAAAAGAAGACTAGACTCTTGGCTCAGGGCAATCTCAGATGCACCGGGTGTACCTGGCTATGCGAGATGGAGAGCTGAAGAAAGCAACTCTCTCCTTTACCACGCCAGTTCTAGAGGTATCCCTCCGTGCGAGAAAGAATCACGCGCGAAAGCCCTACCAGGTTACCAGGTGTGTATATATACTCTGTGTATATATTATGCAGGGTGTTTCATAACTGGTCTGCCATACTTTGTGGGTGATTTGGGGGGTTGATATTGAGTAAAAAAGTTAATACAACATAGGTGCTATTTCCAACGCGGAGTTACGGACGTTTTAAGATGTGCAAACAACAAATTCTTACTCGTGTGTAATTCGATAGATGGCAGCACTGGTGGTAGTTTCGTTTAACGCAGTTACCACTATTAATCCTGTTTTTTTCCTTCAGTTGGTTCTGATCTGTGGTACGAGACACTGTGTTGCGCTAAGATGAACAATCAAAATGAATCAACGGTTCACACCCGCTGAATACGCTGATATCCATTTCATTTATGGATTCTGTGATGGTAACAGCAGAGCGGCAGTTGAGTAATATCGAAGACGTTTTCCGAACCACCGAATACCAAACAGGCAAATGTTTAGTGACACACACCAGAAATTAAGGGAAACAGGGACAATTGTTCCACGTAACCAAGAACATGTAGCACGACGGCCCGTTGCTGTGGAGGAGCGCACACTGGACCTTGGTACGACGTAGCCCATCTACCAGTGTCGAAGAATTTCTAGACGAATTGATGAATCCACATCGTGTGTATGGCGAACCATACATGATGAGAGTTTGTATCCCTATCATTTGCAACGTGTGCAAGCTCTTCAACCGGAAGATTACGAAAAACATGTTCAATTTTGCCAGTGGATGGTATGCATCGCCAAATTCTTAATCGCATACTGTTTAGTGATGAAGTACAATTCATTCGGGATGGAATTAACAATAGACGAAATTCCCACTTGTGGTCCGCCGGTAATCCCCACGGTATCGTTGAAGGAAACTTTCAGCATCGATTCTCGGTGAATGTTTGGTGCGGTGTAATTGGAGATTAGCTGATTGGACCGTTCGTTTTGGAACAACGATTAAATGCTGATATTTATCTGAACTTCCTGACGAACGAATTGCCGCTTTTGATGGAGGACGTGCCCTTGGAGACAAGGCGCAGGATGTTCTTTCAGCACGATGGGGCGCAACCACATTTTGGTCGTCATGTTACGGATTACTTGAATCAGCGGTACGGGAATCGTTGGAGTGGTCGTGCTGGTCTAATATCGTGGCCCCCGAGATCTCCGGACCTAACCCCCGTTATATTTCTTTTTATGGGGCCTTATGAAAGAGATGGTCTACAAGACCAAAGTACAAACGAGAGAAGAACTGTTGCGTCGAATTATGGATGACGCTGCTTACATACGAGAACACCCCGAAATGATTCAATGGGCAGTGGACTCTTGTTTGGAACGAACAAGGATGTACATTGAAAACCGAGGCGGACATTTTGAACATTTATAACGTGTATCTCATAAAATGTAGCAATAAATACATCAGATTAATACTCTCGTTTATTTTTTTGCGTGCACCTTTAAACGTCCGTAGCTCCGCAACGGTTGGAAACAGCACCGATGTTGTATTAACCTTTTTCACTCGATATCACCTTCCAAATCACCGCCCCCAAAGTATGGCAGACCGGTTGTGAAACACCCCGTATACAATGACTAACTGTTTAAACCTCAGAGGAATATGCAATATTAGTTTCAGTTATATACAAAATCAGAAAAACTCAGGGTTAATCTGCAACATTGCCATTTTTCTCAATATTTTTTGTTTTTACAAATAAACAAACTTGGATCTAATTTTGCACTTTCGTGGCTCCAGATCCCTTTCTAATTGCCGTTTGGCACTTCTTCTACGACTCATATTTCGTGTATAAACCTCACACTGTAAATGGGTTCCTGGAAAGAGGACGTGTTGACTTGTGAGCGTGTAAAACATATTGAAATATTAATAATAAAAGCAGTTTCAGAGAGTGTTTTATTAATTAATAGAATACACGTTTCAACACTTCACGTTCCATTTTTCAGCTGAAATATAACCCGTAAAGTGTCGAAACCTGTACTCTATTAACTGATAGTGTTTTTAAGTGTTTTTTATTATAAACCCGTGGCAGCAGGAAACCCGTCTATAATTTTATTTCGGGTTATTTTGATTTTGTTAACTGTTAATTTCGTTAAAAGTTAATTATTTAAACGTTACGGCACATTTAATGCGTTTCACTAACAAAATATGACGTTAGTTTTTTACATAAGAATTTCTTTAATTGTATTATCGCTCTCGAAACAATTTTTGTACTTCACTTGTTTTATGCACTACACAAGTTGCGTCCATTAACCAATTTTCGTGAGATTTACGCACTATGTTCCTCCTAGCATTACGCTTGTATGGTGATGTCTAATTTTAATAGCTTCATGACTGGGTCAGACTAGTTACTAAAAAGTGGTTCCAAAATTACAAAGTCTGCAGTAATATTGAAAACTCGGTAAATCCTTTTGTTTTGAAGTTACGGATTATATTTCAGTCATATGAAAACTTATAAACATAAATTAATTTCGTTTTCAAAGCTAAACCAGATTTGCCGGTTTCCCGACCATGATATCATTTTACAAATTTCTTTTATATATATATATATATATATATATATATATATATATAGAGAGAGAGAGAGAGAGAGAGAGAGGGGGGCTCATAAGAATTCGAACAGAGAAACATTTCAATTATATTCGTCCTTATCTTTTGTACTATGTATAGGATAGTTATAAAAAGTTTACTGGTTGTTTGAGAAGATTTAACAAATAAAAACATCAGTTCAATACCAATATATAATGTAAAATGTCAAAGAATTTTAGGAAAATAAAAAAAAATATGTTAAAATGCAAAAGTTTTCTTGCATTTATTTACAAAAATATTTAATACTTTGTGTGTCCACCTTAGGCTTCAAGAATTTAAATATTTTTTTTATCAGTGGTTGGCTGTTTATTGATTAGAGACTGTTGGCAATTTTGAATTCTGGAATTTTTTCTCTGAAGGTTCGTGGAAAACGGATGACTGTACAAGCCATTAGTAAGCAATGGGTTGTCATGGTAAAGAGCTGTTATTGCTGCACACGAGTCTGGAAAGAATTATAGGAAGAGAGAAGAAGGCCTTCCAATGCCATTTACGACGGTTGCTGCAGTTATAAAGAAATGGATAAGATCGATGTACATCCTTCTACTGTACGTCATACATTGAGAAAGAATGGTCTGCATGGAAGAGTTGCAAGAAGAAAACCTCTGCTATAAGAAGCGTACAAAAAAGTTCGTTTGAAGTACGCCAAGGATGACCAAAATGATGGATTTGCATTCTGGAAGAAAGTTCTTTGGACAGACGAGACCAAAATTGAATTATTGAAGAACAGCATTCGAGGGAAAAACATCCTACCTACGGTTAAACATGATGGTGATAGTTCTTCTTCTTTGGGGATGCTTTAGTGCTTCTGGTCCAGGAAAACTTGTCATCAGTGGAATCTTGAATTCGAAGGAATATCAGGAAATTTTAGAAAATGTATTACCTTCATGTCGGGAGTTACAAATGGGTCGCAATTGGGTGAACACACAAAATATTAAATAATTTTTGCAAGTAAATGTACGAAAACTTTTGCACTTAACTTTTTTTTTATTTTCCTCAAATTCTTTGATTTGTTACATTGTATGTATACCTTTTGTATGCCTTATAAATGTAGCAAAGAACAATAAAATTATGATTATTATTATTATTATTATTATTATTATTATTATTATCATTAATATCATTAATATTATTAATATTATTAATATGATACCGTATGTTGGAATTAAATGTTAAATTTTCCAAACGAACCGTAAACTTTTCATAACTACCATCTGCATGGTACAAAAGATAAAGACGAATATAACTGAAATATTTCTCTGTACGAATACTTATAAGAGCCACTGTGTGTATATATATATATATATATATATATATATATATATACAGAGAGAGAGAGAGAGATATATATATTTGAAACTGTAAAACTTCTCTACTAAAATAAAAGCTACGTTAAAATGGATAAGTCTTCGAAGATATCTTCTACTCTTCTTCTTCAGGTCCTCGTCAAAAACTGTAAGCTGCAGTCACAAATCCTTATATTAGTCATATGAATGTATAAATAACAATAAAAGAGAATTGATGTTGTGAAAGAACATCAAAACATTTTTGTTACGCAGGAATTCCCTAAAAAACGACGACCCCACCCCCACTTTCCCATAGAAAGAGAATAAGAGAGCCGAAATGAAGGATCAAAGTTTTCGAGATGCCCGGAGAGGTCATACACCGGGTGAAAGATGGATTGATGAAGGTTGTTCCAGAGTTGACCGGTTGAGTAGATGAAAGATTGAGAATACCGATTAACCTTTGCGTTAGAGAGTTGGGCAGAAAAGGAATGAGAATGTACTCGAAACTCTGTTACTGGTGGTGGTGATGACGAGAAGAATGTCCCGTGAAGTGATGATCCCAAAACTGAACTTTTTAGGAAGAAAAAGTACAACTTTATGAGAACGTAGTAGTCATAAAAATATTCAATCTATCTATCAGTAAAACTACAAAACATTGTGCTGGTTCTGTGATAGTGTGGGGTTGCTCGAATTCAGGTGGAGTGGGTGAGCGATCTCGTAAAAATCAAACAAAATAAGACACATTATCACAGAATTTTAGTTCAACATGA
>JAJOZX010003525.1:95000-137500 GCA_023014485.1 Bathynomus jamesi | reverse complement strand
GACTCATCAAATATAAGGACCACACATGGAATATTTGTGGCGACCTTAAAGTTGTATCATTACTTCTTGGGTTACAGTTGGGCTACACAAAGCATATGTGCTTTTTGTGTCTATGGAACAGCAGAGATGACAAGAACCACTACAAAAAACATGATTGGCCATCTAGAACTGAACATGTTGTTGGTAAATACAATATGAAACACCCAACACTTATTGACCCTCAGAAAGTACATCTTCCACCACTTCACATTAAACTTGGCCTTATGAAAAATTTCGTGAAGGGTATGGATCATCAAGGTAGTGGTTTCCAATATTTAAAGGATAAATTCAAAGGAATATTGACAGATGCTAAGCTAGAAGCTGGAGTTTTCACTGGACCACAGATCCGCAGTGTCATCCACGACTCATCGTTTCCATCTAACCTAAATGAGAATGAACTAGGAGCATGGACATCTTTCGTTGAAGTTGTCAAAAATTTTCTTGGAAACCACAAAGCTGAAAACCACCGTAAACTCGTAGAAAACATGCTTAAATCTTATGAAATAATGGGATGCAGAATGTCTTTGAAAATTCATTTTTTACATTCTCATCTTGACTTCTTCCCGGCCAACCTTGGGGCTGTAAGTGACGAGCATGGTGAGCGCTTCTACCAACAGATCTCAGTTATGGAAAACAGATACCAAGGTAATTTCAACCCAAATATGATGGGAGATTATTGTTGGTTCCTGCAGAAGGAGAGCTCGTCATCCTACAAGCGACAAAGGAAGAGGACACACCAAAGTTTCACTTAAGAACAGGAATTTGCCTTTCAGTAGTAACAACAAAATACTAACGCGCTTTGGGTGGATGGTTGGGCGCAGGGGTGGTAACTCCGCCAGCGGAATCCGCTGTCTGTCTTAAGCCAGAATAAAGGAGGAAAGACATCCCTGTTCACTAATTATTTAAGTATGCTTAACATAAAACGTGGCACGGAAAAGTAGCTTAGACGGCTTTCGTAATAGAAGCGGGTGAGAAAAAAAATGAAAAATAGGGGTTTTCGGTTACACAAAATCTGGACGTGATAGAGAAATTTTGATATCAGATCTGAAATCAGCATCACCGCTTTAGTAGGAATCAGTAGTTCACGTGTCTGTAACAAAAAAAAAATTGAAATTTGTTGCCTAGTGTAATTTATGAATCTATTTCCGACTAAGGTAGACAAATTTTTTGTTTTATTTAATTTAAAAAAATTGCTTATTAGACTTTTAAGTGATGCTTACAACCACATGTAAGTGGTTTTTGTAAGTTAGGTTAAAGTTTTGCTTTGTAGAAGTTTTGCTTTCCCATGCTAAAACATGGGACTAGTTTGTGTAGCATATACTTAGATAGTTCGACAATTAATTATAAAGGGTGATCGAGAAGTCTCTCCGCAGTAGTAATAAGATATTTACTTGATTGAAATTTTACATAAGAAGATATAAGAATTGTATAAATGTAATGACATATCATTGTTACCTGTTTAGAGTAAGTAACGTAGCAAGACTTAGTTTAGAGTAAGTAATGTAGCAAGACTTAGCTTAGACTAGCCTAGACTTCGCCAATATTTTGTTAAAGATTTCACGATATCGTACAATTTTCATTAAAATATCTAACTTCAATAAAGTAAATATCTTATTACTACTGCGGAGACACTTTTCGATCACCCTATAGTACCCGAAATCCATATTGGGCTCCAAATAAATCGCCCAACAGAGTATACAACCACACGTAAGTGTTTTTTTTGTAAGTTTGGTAGGTTAGGTTAGGTGAGATTAGGTTGGGTTAGGTAGGTTATGCTAGGTTTATTAGGAGCCCAATATGGATTTCGGCTAATAAATAAATCGGCAAAATATTTAAGTATCTAATGAGTCGATACGCTACACGAACTAGTCCCATGTTTAACTAGTATTTATAGATTTATTTACAATTTCTATTTACCAAATAAATCTACTTATTCATAGCGTTAGAGGCTCTTTGAAATATATTGATCATTTTTTTTTCAAATAAACCAAAAAACTGCCCACAATTATTAACTTTTATCCCTTTTCCTTTGATAATGAGACTTTTCCATAATACGTAATTTTATAATATGAATTTTGTCGAAATCCTTTCCCTGTAACGGCATACGTTTTCGCACACAGTAAAGAAAACCTTCTCTAACGCCCTAAGCTCCGCCCATTTCCGCGTTTGCCAAATCAGCCGACAAGAAATACTTGAACAGTGGTATTATCATGAAACCAACTAAACCTTCATGAATATGTAAGACAATATGTAAGTCAGACAATGCCTGTAGTCAGCATTCCTGTTGAAATGGTTTTGGCGGTAAAAGCGGGTAATTTCCATACGCTCAAATGATTTTTTGGGAATGAATTAGGTTGATGGATGGCGAACAGCAAGTGTGGCGATGCATCGGAGTAATTTAAGATGGTGAGAAATCGGGTCTTTGACGAAATATGGCGATAACCGGGATTGGCGCTATATTGGGTGGCGGAAGATCGCGGGAGCACTGTACAGGTCGCCCCTCACTTTATGCGACTTCTCTTAATGCGATTTCATTTGTATTATACGACGACCCTACTTCTACCACTCTCTCATTTTGTGCAAGAAAAATTTGCAATTAAGCGACTGGCCGAGTTGGATGTGCGAAGCTAGTGTGATCAGAGTATGCGCGCGTGGACTCCGCTATGTAGTTGGTGCGGGTGGAGCAGTGAGTCAGTAGCCACACAAGGCAGTCCGCATGCTCCCTCAATCTTCCACAGTCAGTGTCGCACTGTCCATTGTTGAAGTTTTTCTTTTTCATGATGTTAGCCCAACGTGAGCAACGGGTCACTCGCAAAGAGGCTTCTTTTCGAGTGACTCGTTGCCCACGTCGGGCTAACATCATGAAAAAAAAAACTATAGTGTTTGTCATTTAACATTACTTATTCGGACTATAGTAGATTTAATTTTCCCAGAAGAGTTCCTTGTTCCATGCACGGTATGTGTGTAACATAAATGTTTCTCAGGAGATCATTCTGAGTTGTATCACACACACACACCCACACCCACACACACACACGCACACACACACACACACACCACACACACACACACATATAAAGTGTATATATATATATATATATATATATGATTTATTATTATAATTGATTCTTTTGATTTCAATAAAATCGTCAATTTTTTTTCTCTTTCTTTACAACTCAAAAATATTAAAAAAAAATTAAATTTTGGCTATTTTTTCAATTCAACATAGGAAAATTTATTTTAAATTAAATTTAAAAAAGTAAATTTTAAAAATGTATTTTACATTGATGCTCGCGTTTTTCCGTTTTTTTTTTGTTTTTACTCTTTTTATTTTTTTATTGTTATTTTTAAAATAACTTTATTTAAAATTATTTAAAATATCAACCGAAAAAATATACGTAAAAATAAAAATACATATAAAAATAACCTCTCCAGGATTTATAACAAAAATGAAAAAGTGATATCGGGTGGTCCAAAAAAACGTCCCGAGATTTAAAGTGCAATAACTTCCAAAATATACATTGCGCAATCACAGATTTGAAATCCGTATAAATTTAGTCTATTGACAAGCTGCCATAAAATTTTCAGAATTCTACACGCAATACTTTTTCGAAAATGAAGGAAACAATAAGGTACTGTACACTCAAATTAGTCAGGTGGTTTAGCGAAAAAATCGTTACAAGAGTGACAAAAGCACCAAATTTTTACAGTGAGTTTGTATGAGTATATGGATGAAAAAAATCCCATGCTCCAAAAAATCTGTCCATATTAAGGGTGTAAAATCCAAGATGGCCACCGTGGACCCGTCAAAATCTGTAAATCGTCTTATTTTAACCACTAGACCAGATAAAAGCATGGATGAAAGGTCTTTTTATAGTTTTTCTGGTACGAGGAATCCAATAAAATCATTATTTTTTAAATATAAATTTTGGAGAAAAAAAGATTGAGGCTGTAACTGATTTAATACAGCTTAATATAGTTGTATTTTCGATACATTTCTTATATAATACACTGCGTTCGCACTTACACTGTATTAAGCAGATTACATTTTCTCCAATGTTTTCAAAAGTTTTCCCCCGATTTCAATGAAATTTTTAGCAAATAATCACTATACATAGCAGCATTGATGGTATTAATTTCGCTAAAATATTTTGATAATTAAAATAATTATCTAATTTTATTGAAAAATATGTAAAATTTTGTGTTCCGAATTATTAAGCAAGTATTCTATTTACGGATCTAAATGGTGAAAATGGGTAAGAAGAAGGATTTAACATTAACTGAGAAAAGAAAAATAGTCAAGTTACTCGCTGAAAATATAAAATCTATTGAAATTGCGAAGCAGTTTGGCAGAGCTTATCGAACTGTAAACAAGTTTGTAGCGGAGGGTACCAAACTGAGGCAGCGAAGTGATAAAGGAGCTATAAGAAAAGTGACAAGGCGGCAGATATCTGTAATCAAGCGCAAATTGCAAAGCATCCATTGTCCTCAAGTAAAGAGGTTTTTGAGCAGGCTGGCATACATAATGTACCAAGAACATCTCGATGTGGAATCCTCCAAACAATTGGCAAGACGTGTAAACCTACGATTCAGTCACCATTAACACCCAGGTACAAGAAGCAGCGTGTTGAATGGGCGCGTCAGTACGTGAAAACAGATTTTAATACTGTATTGTTAACCGATGAATGAAGAGCAACCCTTCAGGGATCTGATGGTTGGTCAAGAAGATGGATTGCTAAGGGTCAATCTCTACCATGGAATGAGGTTTTCTTTTAGAAAGTTTGTGTAAGACTGGGAATTCATTTTTACACCATCAGGCACTCTGTATGGGACAGCTACTTCATTGCCTATCAATCCTGCCCCAAAACATGACACTACCTCCACCTTATTGGCATCTTAATCTCGATGGTAGAAATTGGCTCTCAGCAATCCATCTTCTTGACCAAACATCAAGTCCCTCAAGGGTTGCTTTTCATTCATCGGTGAACAATACAGTATTAAAATCTGTGTTCACATACTGACGCGCCCATTCAACACGCTGCTTCTTGCACCTGGGTGTTAATGGTGACTGAATCGTAGGTTTACACGTCTTGCCAATTGTTTGGAGGATTCCTCATCGAGATGTTCTTGGTACATTATGTATGCCAGCCTGCTCAAAAACCTCTTTACTTGAGGACAATGGATGCTTTGCAATTTGAGCTTGATTACAGATATCTGCCGCCTTGTCACTTTTCTTATAGCTCCTTTATCATTTCGCTGCCTCAGTTTGGTACCCTCCGCTACAAACTTGTTTACAGTTCGATAAGCTCTGCCAAACTGCTTCGTTGTTACCATTAACACCCAGGTACAAGAAGCAGCGTGTTGAATGGGCGCGTCAGTACGTGAAAACAGATTTTAATACTGTATTGTTAACCGATGAATGAAGAGCAACCCTTGCTTCGCAATTTCAATAGATTTTATATTTTCTGCGAGTAACTTGACTACTTTTCTTTTCTCAGTTAATGTTAAATCCTTCTTCTTACCCATTTTCACCATTTAGATCCATAAATAGAATACTTGCTAAATAATTCGGAACACAATATTTTACATATTTTTCAATAAAATGAGATAATTATTTTAATTATCAAAATATTTTATCGAAATGAATACCATCAATGCTGCTATATATAGTGATTATTTGCTTCAAATTTCATTGAAATCGGGGGAAAACTCTTGAAAACATTGGAGAAAATGTAATCTGCTTAATAAGTGTGTCTAGGCATATAAGCGTTGTCATGACATATAATATCTTGTTATAAGTATCATACATGTAAATGTGATGTATATGTTCAAGAGTGACGATTTCCATTTATTTATTTATTCATTCATTCATTTATTTATTTATTTATTTAAACAAGGAAGCTGTAAACACTGCACGCATAAGCACAGAAAACACTGCACACATGGACGTAGCTAAGTCATTTTCTACTTGAATGACGCGTTCATATGAACAACTTTTATCTGGTCTAGTGGTCAAAATAAGACGATTTACAGATTTTGATGGGTCCACGGTGGCCATCTTGGATTTTACACCCTTAATATGGACAGATTTTTTGGAGCATGGGATTTTTTCATCCATATACCCATATAAACTCACTGTAAAAATTTGGTGCTTTTATCACTCTTGTAACGATATCATCATTTTATAGCATTAAGCCACTTGACTCAATAAACAAATATCAAGAAACAAAAAATTTGTATAGTAGTAGTTGGCAATTATTCTTATCGCGAAAGTTGGGGAGGAGTTGGGCTGAGCTAAGCTCGTTTCTGCAGAAATGTCAAATGGTATGCTTAGGCTACTGTTAATCTTGAATAGTTTTCAACCCCTCTAATTATGGTTTTAAGCAAAGGTGACTAAGCGATAATTGAAAGATGTTTTATAAAGAAAGGATGGACTGGGACAAGAATTGTGAAGGAATTTCCTGGAACAAATTGCAATAAGAGATCGGTGAATTAGTTAATAAAGAAACTTAAAGAAACTGGGTTAACTGAAAGGAAATCTGGAAGTGGCAGACCTAAAAGTGTTTCTACACAAGAAAATATTGACTATGTCCAAACCGTTAGTTTGTCTCAAGAAGATCGACCAGGCTCACACTTGTCTCAGCAAAAAATTACAAGAAATTTGAAGACTAGTCGCAGTTCTGTTCAAAGAATGCAGAGAGCTCTAGAACTTAAGGCATATAAAAGAATCTGTGTCTCGAGACATGACAGCAATGTTAGACAAAAAAGGAAAACTCGCTGTAGAAAGTTGCTAGACAAATTTTCAGCGCGTGATGTAAAAAAAATTGTTTTCACAGATGAAAAGGACTTTACTATTGAAATTGCGCAAAACCACCAAAACGATGTTGTTTACGGTGTGCGTAAGAGAGATATTCCTCCGTCGAGGCTTTACCACCAGACAAGTCGGTTTTCAAAAAAAATCTTGGTTTTAGTAGGTGTATCATGGAACGGAAAGACTAATATTCATTTCATTGATGAAAATAACAAAAAAGTGAACTCAGAAACTTATGTTCATCTTTTGGAACAAAATCTTTTGCCATATTGTCGACGTCTGTATCCTGATAATGATTTCATATTCCAGCAAGATGGAGCTACCGCTCATACGAGCAAGTACATCTAGGACTATCTCCAACAGAATGTGGCCAATTTCATTGGGAAAAATGACTGGCCACCTCTGTCACCGGACTGCAGTCCAATGGACTATTGCATATCGAACTCTCTCTCAGAAAAGGTTTATGAAGGTCAAATAGAAAAATTTACTGAGTTGCAATTAAAAGAAAAGATACTTAATTGTTGGGACAAAATAACTTTAACTGAAGTCAGAAAATGTATCATGTCGTGGAAGAAAAGGTTAAGATCTGTTTGTGATCAAGACGGCGGGCATATTGACCATTTCTCAATAAATAAGATGTGAATAATGCATTTTTGGTTTCATGATATTTGTTTATTTCAGTATATCTTATTGTTTCCTTCATTTTCGAAAAGTATTGAGTATAGAATTCTGAAAATTTTTATGGCAGCTTGTCAATAGGCTGAATTTATATGGATTTCAAATTTATGATTGTACAGTGTATATTTTGGAAGTTATTGCACTTTAAATCTCGGAACGTTTTTTTGGGTCACCCGATATATATATATATCCAAAGGTGGGCACCCGGGCCTCAAAAAGGACCGACGGTCCCGGTCCCGGTCACGGTCCTTTCTGAAGATAGGACCTAGGAACGACTCGGTCCTCGGTCCTTATATATAATATAAGTGAAAAATTTGATTAAAATGAAAAATTTCCGGGATTGCTGGGTTCAGTTCTTCCGCTAGGAGCTCCAGTTGCTTGACTTGAAGTTGAAGCACTAACATCAGTAGATTCTTCGTCTCCTCCAGGTGTTGAAACAAGTTTCAGTTCAGTCTCAGTCTCTTTCTGAGTCTTCTGGAGGAAACGATCCATCTTCTTTAGAACTTCAAATACACTAAACACACTAAAATCACAAAAAGACAGTCCGGACCGGACCGTCCGGAATTGCTTAAAAATGGACCGTCGCTCCTCATTTCGGTCCTCACTGAGAAAAGGACCTACTTTCCCGCTCACGGTCCTTAAAAAGGACAGAGTTCGTGGAATTCGGTCCTTTTGGAACTCGGTCCTGCCCACCTTTGTATATATCTGATTTGACACTTGAACGTTAATTGACGTTATTAACAAAGCGAATCTGTGTCTTCCTGCCGTTAATACAATTATCGAATCAACGGTTGCCGTTATATTTCATGACACGAACATGATCTTCACTGAAGAGAATTTCCATGAAAATAAAACTGATTCTTGCTTTAACCTTTGAAGCAAAACTTCTTCTCTATTTTCTCGGTTTTCTGTCTATTTTTTTTTTCTTTTTTTTTTTTGGCTTGGAGTTCTCAGATTTTTTCTTCTTTTATTTTCGTTTGATGTTTTCTGATTTTTACTGTTCTTGATTTTTTTTAATTCGGTTTTATTTTCAATCATTTTTATTCTTTTTCGAGGGGGCGGCAGGGTGTTTTCGTGATTTGAATTTCTGTTTTTTGTTCATTTATTAAGAGGTTTTATGTCACGGTCTTGTATGTGTGTTGTATAGTATATATATTATGTATTTTAAAGCGGTTTTTTTTGTGTTTTCAAGTATTGTCCATATTGTTTTTGGTGTTTTAAGTATATTTTATTGTTACAGAAAAAATAATCATGGTTACAACAACCAAATTGCATGATAAACCACGTGACATCCAATCAAAAACTGTGGGATAATATTATATGTATTTTTCTCGTTAACTATTGCTAATGCTATCTTCGCACGGTTGCTCTAATTGAACACTTATAAGCAGAGTTGCCAAATAGCTTATGATCAGGGCCGGATTAACCATTAAACAAAATAAGCCCGTGCTTAGGGCATCAAGGGAAGTGGGGCACCACAGAAATTTTCCATTGTCGGATTTACCATGGATTTATTATACTATTATAATCGCGGCTTATAGCCTATAAGCTGTTGAAAACTGAATTATATATATTCATATATAGTATTTTTTTTTTTTCATTGTTTGAATTTGTAGTGAACAACAACATTTTATTTTATGGTTTATTTTTGTTTATATTTTGAATTACATATATATGGGGCACCAAAATCTTTTAAGTGCTTAGGGCCTCTAAAGGTCTTAATCCGGCCCTGCTTATGATGCTGTGGTTGTCGTTATCACAGATTTTCAACGTCACTTCATTCATTATTTCTCTTTGTTTTCTGGTTAGCTTCTAGAAAAGGTTGCTAGGAATTTTGGGGCATTTCAGATCATTTAACGAGAAAAACGATACCCATCTGGGTGATGAATCGTGCTATTTATATTCTAAAAACTAACAACCTAACCTTACTTAACCTAATTAAGCGTAATCTAATCTATGATAACCTAACTTAACCTAACCCACACTAACATATCGATTAAACGTCACG
Source organism: Bathynomus jamesi (assembly GCA_023014485.1). Lineage (NCBI taxonomy): Eukaryota > Metazoa > Arthropoda > Malacostraca > Isopoda > Cirolanidae > Bathynomus > Bathynomus jamesi. Next base: position 127,964 of record JAJOZX010003525.1, on the reverse strand, counting down.
TCTAGAGGATGTTAGCTTCTAAACAGGGTCATCATAGCTCCTTCGAGAGAATGTAAATCGTACGCCTAAAGTCACCAGCGTCCTTCTCTCAGCGGGTAACACCGTGAGGGCACTGAAGCTGGGGTTCAAATCACGATGAAGCTTGGTAATAATAATAATAATACAGGAGTTAGAACAATGAACCGCATTAGTTGGCCTGAGCACTGTGCCAGTTTCTTGCCCTCCTAATTGATATTACTACGCATGAGGTCCCTTATCCTTACTGCGTATTTCGTGTTTAAATATCATTATATTCACAACTTTACATCTTAATTATACGTTTGTCAATTTTGTACTACAGGATGTTCATAAAGTCACGCGAATGAATATGGTGAAGTGTACATGTATATTCACTTGCGCGACTCTATGAACACCCTGTATCTTTCATATACTTTAAGCCAGTGCTGTCCAACTTCTATAAAGTGCGGCCAAGATGTTGCCTATAATCATACACTGTTGGTTAATACGACTTAGGAACCCGCTGAATGTTGTTCTCCCTACTAGAAATGACAAAATAGGGAAGAAAATTCATAAATGAAATTTGGCAAAATTCCATTCCGCGGGCCGCATGCGGCCCGCCAGTTGGACAGCGCTGCTTTAAGCCATTACTTTTGATTTAATTTCGAATATCTTAATAAATTCTACTTCCCCATCTGGTTTTATACTCGAGATAGTTTATACTGTATATGTACAATTCCGTTTTATTTGCGGTATTGGGTTTCAATGTCTTTTATTGACACTTTCTTTTGGTGTGTGATCTGGTCTCCCATTTTTCACGGCAATCATGACAAAGCAGCGAGTAGTTCAAGCGTTAAAGTGTAGGATTTCCCTTTCCAATCAAATGGATTGCATTTTTCTTCGAGTGCCATTCCTCGAGGCAAGAATTTGGGTAGAGCAAATGCCATCGTAGTTTGTATCCTTCATTCCCTTTACCCGATGTCTTGGAAGGAAGCACATTTCGTTTGGATTTGTATGTCTCGATGTAACCAAATCTCTATTTATAGATCTCTTTCTCGTAAAGTATTTTCGTTCTAAAGAGGCAATTGATAAATGTAAAGTACTAAAATGTGGTGGTAAGTGATGTAGTGTTGCGTAAATATAAGTCGTAAGTAGTTTATAATGCCTCAGTTTCGTAACTGAAAGATATTTTAGTATTTGTAAAAATAAAAGGATTTGTCCGCAGACAGCACTGTATACACGTTATCAGGATTATATTTTTTTCCTTTTTTTAATAGAATGATCCAATATTTTTCGAAGTCTTTGGAATCCTAATGTGAAATTGTATTACGACTTTTCAAGTCTGTTGCATGTGATATCGAGTGTGATCATTATCCAAGACCTTCCGCAATTTTCTATACGCAGAAATATAATCTTTTATTGTCTGAAATCACTCAAAAAAAAAGAAGTTTTGAAGACCAATTCTTCTATTTAAAGAAGTTATGTATCATTAAAAGAAGTTACTGTATCATCTGACAAGAAGCTTTCATACCAAAAACAAGGAAAAACTTCCCCCACGAATGCGCCCTCAAGAAGAAGTAACAAGTTCTAAATTGAGAAGATTTTATTATGAGTTATGATACTCTTACGTGTATATATATATATATATATATATATATATATATATATATATATATATATTATATAAATACAACATAAATTTTCTGAAGCAGTAATTAAAATAGTAACATGAAGCAAGACAATATTGTGCTTATGCGGACTTGTAATTTTGGCAAATTAACGTGTCTCGTGACAAAAAGAAATGTTTTTCGAGAATAAACAATTTAGATTTAAAATTTTAAGCCAATTGCTTTATTTTATATTATTATATAACGTATATTACTGCATAATTATTATTATTATGATTATTATTATTTACCTTCATTTATTTATTTTTTATTATATATTAAATTATAATAAACTTTGTTAAAATAATTATAATTTTTAGTAATTCTACAAATTTGTTACGAACTATTTTTGTATTTTTATTTTTTCAAAAATTTTATATATTATTTAGTTATTGCAAAAAAATATTTTATTTTAAAGCGAAGAAATGTTTATTTAAAGCATTTTCCATAATTTTTATTTATTAATAAAAGCCGCCTTTGCCTCGCATTTAAAAATTATATCCTCTTTTTTTAACTCCGATATTTGATCTTGACTTTTAAGTTTATTTACTCTGATATTTTTTTCTCTTCTTCTTCTTCTTCTTCTTCTTCTTCTTCTTTTTCTTTTTTTAGCTTCTTTTCTTCTTCTTTTTAGCTTCTTTTTCTTCTTTTTAGCTTCTTTTCTTCTTCTTTTAGCTTCTTTTCTTCTTTTTAGCTTCTTTTCTTCTTCGCCTTTGGAGTGGAAATTCAAATTAAATGAATAAAAAATGAGGAGGGAAAAAAATTTGGGGAATATTTTTGTCAAAGGAATGAAATTAGTGTTTTCGTTGAGAGGATTTTAGGAAATGATTATTTTCTTTCTAATCTTAAATATAGAATTAAAAGGTAAATTTCCCTTAAGTTTGTGAATTTTTTAAAGGAACTTCTTTACCAATATCTGCAACGTTATTTAAGTTAATAGAATTTATTTTTTGCGTTGAAAATATGCGTTTTTATTTTATAAGAAAATTTGGGTCATTTACCCAGAGATACAAATTGATGCGTACGTGTTAAGAACTCACAGCTATTTTATTTGAGGGTATTGGCAATGATTTCGTTGAATTTCAAGTTGGCTTTTAACCAATACGATTTCAGTTTACAGGAATTGTAATTTTCTCTCAAGTTTAATTGACGAATGGATTAATTTGCTTTTGGGCAAATGGACTTTGAGAAATTTTATTTGGCTTTTATAAATTTTTCATGTGTATATTTTAAACATGACACGATAGTATTATATAGATAAATTACTTCACCAAAAACCCATTTATTCTTTATAAACTCCCATTTTTTAAACATTGTTTTCACTTTTTCATTAAAAAATCATTATTTGAAACGATACATGATAATAATATAATAATGAGGTACTATACAAAATTATTTGTATTTTTGAAATGTTAATAAAAACTTTATGACAAATAAAGAAATTTTAGGAAATTTCCTTAAAATGAGTAACTTCAGAATTTGCATAAAACCAGAAATTTATGTGAAAATGTTTGAAACGAAAGTATGTGTGTGAAAAAAGCAGAAAATCGTGCACGTAGAAGTCATTTCCATCATGAATATTAAACCTCACCATTAAACGAAACTATATTTAACACGTCATATACAAAAGTTTCCTACTTAAGTCTTTAGTTACTCTTGGTCAAAAGAATTATGAGATATTCTTTGAAAGCTGAAAATATAGGTAATTCTTAGGTATTTATTTCTGTTGGAGGGGAAGAAATTTTGTAGGATTTCTCAAAACATTTTCCAATATTTAATCCCATTCTTAACTTGGATTTAATTACAACAAAATTAAAAATTTGAAAAAATAATGAAGAGAATCGACCTGCAAATAAAAATTTTATATACAAATCAAAAGTTGCGCATCACTTTGGCACACCCTGTATATTGAGTCTGACAGTTGGTAATGGCAACCCTGGTTTCTTATTCCTGTAGAGGTATAAAAACAAACTTAAAAGGAAAGGAAAGAGATTAACATGACATGTTATACGTATTGAAAGCATCTGTTCTGTCATTGAAAAGTGAAAAATGAAGCTTGAGCTTCGAATTTGGTTTTAGAAGTTGATCGCACTTGACGTTTCCTCGGTCAGGAAGAAAAAAATTAAGACGAAAAAACTGTATTTGACTGTAACTCAAATGCATTTGTTTTAAAGGGAATGTCTTGTGTATTAATTTCAGTGCAAATTATACTTGATGTACTTGATATTAATTCCGAAGTACGCTTGAAAATATATTTTAAATAAGCAGTGGACAACAATTTGGACCCTGTATTTAAAAATCCAGAACACATAATACGCTTAAATGCACGATAAAGTCTCCTCAACCTCGGAAAGGCAACAAAAAATCGTGAACCCATTTCTTCAAGAGAGGCGTAAAGTCTCCATTCTTTGCTCCGTCTCCTCTACCTTTTTCTTCAAGTAATTCAAGTGGAGCCTGCAGGTAATTGCAATATTTCAATTTATTAATATTCCATGAATTTTATCTACTGTTTAATTAAATAGTTATATTTTATATACATACTTTTATGTGAAGCTTACATTAAATACATATAATATTAAATATGAATTAATATTTATATATATATATATATATATATATAATATATATATATATATATATATATATATATATATATATATATATATATAGGCCCTCTATATAATTTCATAAAGGAAATCAGATTCAAAAAATTTGCATATATCATTATACTTCATCGTAATTTTTTATAATTTTTTTATTTAATAAAAGCTGTGAACATTTTCTTGTCGAATGTATATTACAAATTAATTCAGTATATATATATATATATATATATATATATTAGTACAATTAGGCAGAATATTTTCATTCAAGCATATTTCATTAAAGATCAAGGCATAATTAGCATTAATGAGTTTCTTTTCAGCTTTTTCTAATCTTCGACACATGTTCTTTGTTCTTCAGGAAAAAGGAAAAGCAGATTGCCAATTGTTATTTTCATTTTATTTTCATAAGTTATACACGTGAGCTTTCGCCCTCCTTACGGCATCATCAGACTAAAAGAGTCAAATTTAAATCTAAAATTCTAAAAAATAAAAAATTTAAAAAGTTAAAAAATCCTAAAAGTTTTAAACTTAAAATCTGAAAAAAATTGAAAATCCAAATTAAAAAATTTAAAACTCACAAATCCAAAAAGAAAAAAAAATCTCAAATTTTTGAATACATAAGTATAATTTACACAAAGACACTAAACAGTCAAATTTAAAATCCTAAAAATTTTAAATTTTAAAGATTTAAAAACATCCTAAAAGTTTTAAATACATAAGTATAGTTTGCACAAAGACACTAAATATGAAATGGAGGAGACAACTTCACATTCCGAATGCTGGGAGAAGACTGGAATATGTAAAACGGGTACGTGAGGTCAACAACTTGGGATCCCACCCGCAGTAATCTTTGATGATTGGAGGGTCGAGATAATCCTAAGGTTCTGTTCTGACCTGTTTGCTGGTTATTAAGAGAAGGAAAAATTCTCGGATGTAAACAGCTTCTATTATTTGTAGTTGTAGTGACTATTGCAATGTTTGAGGATTTTCGTATTGTCCGCCAGTTGTTGTTGTGTAAGAATTGTACTGTGATCATTTTCCATGTGTCGTTTAGGTGCACCTTCCTGTCGGTGTATGGTGAGTCTGCGACTCAAGGAAGTGGTGGTGATTCCAATATAGCTATTAGAATGAAGTTCGCAGCCTTCGTGAGGACAGTCAAATTTATAGACTACATATATTGGTGGCCTTCAAGGGGTAATTATCTTGGGTTAAATTATTTTTCATTATATAGTTAGTCACTTTTGGACGCTTGTAGTAGATAACAAGACTAAGTTTGTCATTTGGGTTGCTGCAGAGTACATTGTTCTTGATAATGTCTTGCCTTACACGCTCGTCCATTTTATAGGCTTGTGACATTTGGTTTCTATAAAATACTTTAAATGTGTTGTTGGAATGAGCCTGAGGTTGTTGGGTATGGAGGCTAGTTAAAAATTTTTGGAGATCATGGTCAAATTCTTTGTTTGAGTATCCATTATTGATCAGTAATTGTTTACTTCTTGATATTTCAGTGTTGAAGATTATCCATGTCGAGCTGTTATTGTAGGCACGGCGTATGTATGATTTAATTACATTCATTTTGTATTGTTGAGAGCTTTCACTAACGGCATTCATGCGTTTACCCAAGTTTGTGGGTTTTTTGTAGATATTGGTAGTGTATTCTCCACTTTCTGACTGAACTAATATATCCAGAAAGGGAATTTTATCACTTACGCTAAGTTCGTAGGTAAATTTTAAAACTGAACCTTTTTTCATAGCCTGCTGTAAATGTTGCAGATGTTCTTCATTGCGCACAACGACAAAAATGTCAACTACGTATCTGCAGTACGTGGAGGGGCGTAAATCTTCATTTTGGAGGACTATGTTTTCCACTTCACGTGTAATATGAGCTAAATGATGGTCCAAGGAGACTGCCCATAGGTATTCCTTTGACCTGGCAGTAAAGCTAACCTTCGGGGCTTCTGAACGGTGCTTCTGTAGTACAAGCTTTAAGGAGCTTTTCTAAGGTAAGAGGGGGAATCTTAGGAGCTGGTATCATCGGATGATTATATACGTGTCTTAGGATTATATGAATGGTTTCAATAACGGGAACGTTAGTGAAAATCTTTCAACATCCAGTGAGGCAAGAATTCCTTGGGGCTGAGTAGTACGAATTATTTAAAAAAATTCATTACTAGATTTTAAGGCGTATTTGACAGGGATATATGGTGTTATTATATCATTCAGCTGTTTAGCTATATTATATGTAGGGGGAGTTACCTGGGAAATTATGGGACGTAAGAGATAATTAGGGTTGTGGGTTTCACATTTCCATACATGTAGAGGGGACAATACTCTCCTGTTATAGGCATAAAGTGTTTTTAGTCGTCTCCTGCATTGGTTGTACTAGGGGCACTCAACATATTTTGCCCCACCCTTTTTCCTTAGCTAAATAATAGGCCAGCGGGCTGAAATATCTTTTGGGCCGTAAGTTTAAACTTTCTGCGTTTCACATAACCGGATTTTTCCAGTTTGAACTTCCCCTGCTTGTATAAAACCGCTTTTAAACGCCCTTGTATAAAATCGATGGTTAACGCAGTTTCGAAAATGGCGTCTGACAGTGATGTGCGTCATAAACAGAGAGCTGTTATCGAGTTCTTAGCCGCAGAGAAGGAAACAGTTGGAAATAGTCACGAACGTCTACAAAACGTTTATGGATATGCTATTGTTGATCGAAGCACAGTTGGACGCTGGTCTAAACGTGTGAGATCATCGGAGAGAGGAAGAGCTAGCCTCGATCATGAGCCACGCAGCGATCGCTCAGCATCGGCTGTCACATCTCACACTGTGCAACGTGCTAACAGCATCATTCGATCAAATCGGCGCGTCACATACAACGAGCTATCACTGGAGCTAGGAATTAGTGAAGGAAGTGTGAATACGATAATTCAGCAACTGGGATACTCAAAAGTGTGTTCACGGTTTGTTCCTCGCCAAATGACTGAAGATCACAAAGCCCAAAGAAAAGAAATTGCTTCTGAGTCGTTGGTTCGATACGAGACAGAAGGGGATGACTTCCTTTCACGAATTGTGACTGGGGATGAGACTTGGTTACACCACTTTGAACCTGAAACAAAACGCCAATCCATAGAGTGGCATCACACAGACTCCCCACGCAAGAAAAAGTTCAAAATGGCCACCATCTTCTGGGACATAAAAGGGGTGATTCTGGTGGACATTATGAAGAAAAGACAAAGCAATCAACTCGGAGTTATATATTGCTACCCTACAGAGACTCCAGAGACGTATAAAGCGAGTTCGACTGGAGAGAAAACTGGAAGACGTCCTTCTTTTGCACGATAACGCAAGACCACACAACAGTTTACAAACAAGAGAGGCCATCACAAAAATGCGCTTGACTGTGTTACCCGACCCTCCATACAGCCCGGATCTGGCACCTTCAGACTTCCATTTGTTTGGGCCAATGAAGGATGCCATTCGTGGAAGAAAGTTTCAGAGTGACGATGAGGTTGTTGAGGAGGTTAAGAGGTGGCTCGAGCGGAACCGAGCGGACTTTTACTGGCAAGGAATAAAGCCCCTTGTTTCGAGATGGAGGAAAGCCGTAGAAAAGGATGGAGACTATGTGGAAAAATAAAAACTTGTAAAAAAGGTATGTAACTACTTGTGTACAAAATTTCTGAAACTTACAAGGAAACTTGGAAAGAAAAAAAAAGGTTGAGCAAAATATATTGAGTGGCCCTCGTAGAAATGAGAGAGTTTCTGTTGTGTCTCTGCAGAGTAGCTTAAACTTTGATTCGTCGCTGAGGATGGTATTAATATTTTGCATGTAATCTCCTTTATTCAGGAGTACATATACATTTAATTTGTTAGCACGGCGAATAATGAGGTCTTCTTTACCTTTGAGATCATCTGTAGCTTGTTTGATTTCTCTGGTAAGTAGTGTACTTTTCTTACGACTCCTTTGCTTTGTGCTCTCAGCACAAAGTCTACGAATTTGACTGTCCTCACGAAGGCTGCGAACTTCGTTCTAATAGCTATATTGGAATGACCACCACTTCCTTGAGTCGCAGACTCACCATGCACCTACAGGAAGGTACACCTAAATGACATGGAAAATGATCACATACAACTCTTACACAATAACAACTGGTGGACAATACGAAAATCCTCAAACATTGCAATAGTCACTACAAACTACAAATAACAGAAGCTGTTTACATCCGAGAATTTTCTCCTTCTCTTAATAACCAGCAAACAGGTCAGAACAGAACCTTAGGATTATCTCGACCCTCCAATCATCAAAGATTACTGCGGGTGGGATCCCAAGTTGTTGACCTCACGTACCCGTTTTACATCGTCCAGTCTTCTCCCAGCATTCGGAGTGTGAAGTTGTCTCCTCCATTTCATATTTAGTCTCTTTGTGCGAACTATATTTATGTATTTAAAACTTTAGGATTTTTGAAATTTCGAAATTTTGAAATTTTTATGATTTCACATTCAAATTTGACTAGTTTAATCTGATGATACCCTAAGGAGGTCGAAAGCTCACGTTTATAACTTATGAAAATAAAGTGAAAATGACAATTGGTAATCTGCTTTTCAAGCTTTCTGAAGAACAAAGAACATGTGTCGAAGATTAGAAAAAGCTAAAAAGAAATTCATTAATGCTAATTATGTCTTGGTCTTTAATGAAACATGTTTGAATATATATTATACATAATTACTGGAATAGTTCAAATTTTTGTAGAAACACCCCAAATGCCTTTCGGCACGCATGATATTTCTAAAAATGCACAAAATTAAATTATTATCATATTAAATTCCGTACATACCTTTGTTTTATTACCTGCCAACATTGGCACTTTTTAGTGCCAAACAATTTAGACTTACATTACCATTAAGATTTTGTGTGATGTTAACGAAAAATTAAATTAATCTTTTCAAAATTTTCAGCAAAATAATTGCGTAGCATTAGTATAAGAAGAAAGGACTCGAACTAGATGTAAAAGTGGTCCAATATGAAAACGAAAACGATATTGGCAAACTTAATGTTTTCAATATGGAAATAAAAAAAAATGGAGCCTCAAATTCGCTTATAATGAAACAAATGATATTCACTTTAATTGGCATCAGAGAATGTTAGTGATGATAGTGTCGAAGAACTAAAATCGTGACATGCAACCAGGGCCACCGAAAAGGAGTACAGCCAGGACAGGTGTCCCGGACCCGGTGAGTAAGGAGGTCCGGCACTCGTCCGTATGAAAAAAAAAGGCGGACCTGCATGTAACTGTCAGAAATGAGCTAACTCATGTTGAGGCTAAATGACGTGTAAAAACATTATAATAACTGGGACGTCTATCTGAAAAAAAAGTCCCCAAATATAGACGAAAGCGGAAACAATTATCAAAAACAAACTTAGCTTAGATTATAGACTGTGCGCGTAAGATAAAATAACAAAGTTATGAAAAGAAAAGAACCATCTGAAATTAGGAAATAACAAGACACCAACGAGAGCTGTAAAAGTCACTTGTGAGTACGAAAACTAAAGGAATGCATTATTCTTAAGAATGAGATCACAATGAAAATAGAAACTAAGCTACGCTTATAATAGACATACTTATTCATAATTACGTTTAACGTAATAAATACATACTGTAACTGAATCTTTACAATATATTCTGAAAAAAATAAACTGAAAAACGAATATAAAATGAACCAAAAGGCCATCAAGACAAGTTCACTGACTGAACACATATATTACCATTATAGTATTGTAATGAAGCCTTCAGAATACACAATAAACACTTTGATCTTTGATCTCTGAACTTAACACCGAAGAATGATAAATATTAATTGTAACAAATTTGTTTAATTGCAAAAGAAGCGCATTTTCAATTTTCAAAAACTAAAACCTTGCACTACAGATTACGAAGGCTTTGCAAACAAAATAATGAGAATGACAACTTTGGAGTTTAAGGCATTTTTCTTAAAAGTTTTCAACAAGACAACGAAAATGTGAACTCTCAATTAAAAGTATTGAATTTTTAATATTTACTTCCAGTCATCCGACGTCATACCTTGAAATTGTTTTATGATAACGCATTTTCGTTGGTTTATCACTTATGTTGTAAAAACAGAATTCCATTAGACCAAAATGAACCATAATATGTTATTAATTTCAACACACGACTAAAAAATCCATAACTTTGAAACAAAGAATGAGCAATTAAAGTCTTTATTCTTTCTTTTCGTTTCATGACAGCTGATGTCATGACATACTATGAATGATGTCATAGTTAGGTAGCAAGGTGAGGGATAACGGCATTTTGTCGACTTGACATTTTATCATATTTGCGGGGGTTTAAATTAAGTTGAATTAGGTTAGCTTAGGTTATTATAGGTTATGCTTAGTTAGGTTAAGCTACTAGCATCGATCAAATACCACTAACGAAAGGTCTTCAGGTCCGCAAGATGGGGGGCCGAAAAATGAACTAACGATTGCTCAAGGGCACGCGTGACGCCGGCAATAAAACTGAAATAATTTTACTGTAAACGCAACGTATATTTCCAATGTGGCAGAACTGAACTCGACTCTCTTAACGATGATATATGCGACGAAACGTGATAGATAAGTAAGGAGAAAATGCCACACTTTAGAAAGGAAGAGATCGTATGATGAAATATACTTCATGTGATTTACAGGGTGTTCTATTTAAATGGAGCCATAGGGAGTAATTAATAATGTCTTTTTTTTCCAGATTTGTGAGGATAAACGTAAATAAGGTAAGGGAAAGTAATAAAGGTAAGGGAAGGTAATAAAGGTAAGGGAAGGTAATAAAGGTAAGGGAAGGTAATAAAGGTAAATAAAAGGTAATAAAGGTACCACTATCCTTTTCAATCTTTATTGTTTCCTGTGGTTCCATTTAAATGAGTAATAATAGAGATTGGAAAGGATATTGGTACCTTTATTACCTTTATTTACCTTTATTACCTTATCTTACCTTATTTACGTTTACCCTCACAAGTTTGGGAAAAATACATTATTAATTACTCCCTATGGCTCCATTTAAATGGAACACCCTGTAGATTGAATATAAAAGAAAAAAACAACTCTTGCTCGAAGTAATACCTCCTTAGGGAGGTTCACTTGGTAAATATAATAAGTCTGTGATATCCCATGATACATATAATAAAAAATACAAACTAGCAATAGTCATTTGTCTAAATGTCATAGAGATTCTTCGTTCTTTCTCCCCACTTATTATTTATGGTCATTTGTACATTATACATTTATTATACGTTCATAATTTTTTAATTATACGTTTTCACTCGGCGTTTCACTTTCACTCCCGAGCGTTTATTTTTGGCTCACGCTAATGTTTTTTATTTTGTGTACGTTAAAACATTCATTTTTAATTCATCTTTTCCACGTAACTTACGTTTTAGTCAATGTTTTTGAAAATATTTTACGTTGTTTGCAAATATTACGTTCATTAATTCATTGTTTTTACCCAGATTTAAGTACTGCGAAGAGTGGATCCACTCCAACCTCCTCCTCCTCCTCTTTGTCCCTTCCTTTACATTCTGCGTTTTCCTTCTTCCTCCTCATTCTTTGTAGATAAATAGATAAATATCACCATTACCATTAACGATGGTAATCTTGATTAGGTTGAGTCCTCAAGTGACCTAAACATTGTATTCTTATTTTTCTGTAATACCGTACGAGACAGATATAATACAGTATTAGTTCTTTTTAGTATTAGTTCTCTCTTTAATCTGAAAAAACGTTTTCCCGAAACTGTTTCTAGAAGTAGATATGCCATTTCAAAAAATTCGTATATTTTCTTTCATTTAATATTGGAAAAGATCAAACAAAAACTAACATTTCTAAATGTAATTACAATAGCCCAAATTCAGTACAAATAATGGTAAATATTCCGCAGAATACATCACCCGAAATTACGTACCAGAGAATAATTTTTTGATGTATTGTAATGTGTTTTAACAGAGTCTGGTATCCGTTTTTTTTTTGTACAATTGAGCAGGTTTTGAGATAAGTAAATTGTTTTCGAAGAAATTTATATCTAAGGCTTCTCAATTTCACAAAAAACGGATAACAGATTCTGTTAAAACGCCTCAAAATACATCATATAAATATTTTCTGGTATGTAATTTCATTTTCTTTATTGTAACCTAACCTTACCTAACCTAACTTATAAAATTACACTTTCTTAAACGCTTACTCTTACTGTCAGTATATTGCCTATTACAATAGAAAATATTTCGGTATTTTCTATAATTACACTCTTTTCCACAATTCGAACATGGACGAGTTTTTAATATCACATCGTGATTTAAAAAAAAATCCAAAGCTTTATCATCGTCTAAGGCAACAAGACGAATTAAGTTTTCAAAATCTACTTCACAACCGGCACAGTTTATGGTCACAGAAACACAGAAACAAAGAAATAATTATTTGCTGTCAATACTTTCAGCTGCCAATTTTGATTAGATAACATATTAAATAATGATGTTTTATCTTATTAATATTAATTTGAACAGCATATAAAACACATTTTCTTTCATTATTTTTTATAAGGATTCTGAATATATTATTGTTTTTATAGGGTTTAGGTGATGTGTTCTGAGGAATATTAACTTAAATAACATTTTGGAAAATATAAATATTCATAAAATATAAGAATATAAATTAGTTTACAAATAAACTGAATATTAATAAATGTATGACCATTGATGACCTTTTAGTTGCAAATTCTTTGCGTGTAGCAATTCGTATCCAGTGTAGATATACTTTAATAAAAACGAATAATATAATAATAATATTCCATTGAAGATTCATCCCTCGAAGCTCACAGCATTCATTTTCTTTTGTATCACTTACTCCTGGGGATAGATATCAGTACCTATTATATTCACATTTTTACATTAAAACAACTTGTTAGAAGGTAAATTATTTATTGTTTTAGCTGAAATCATTAACTTCAAGTATTCACCAAAAGTATCTCTCTATCAATATTGACAATAGGGTACATTACATATATATAAAATTTATCCTTATAATATATCTTTACAAGAAGATAATCCTTCAGTTTCTACTAATTACAGATCATTCTGCTCTTTTAACCCGTTTGGTAAAATATTTGAAGAGAGTTATCAGAAAATACAATTTACTAGGAATTTATAACCTCGTATCTTCGTATCAGAATAGATTTCTGCGAAAAGAAATCCATAAAATTGGTAGTCCTAAATTTAAATGATACTATCGGAATATGGTGACCAGGGGCGTAACTAGAGTAAAAAAGTTGGGGGGGGTGACGAACACAATCCTATTGTTAGAAGCACTCATTATTTAGGGGAGTAATTATAAAAGTTGTCCCATTTACTTTTATAATTACTCCAATAGAAATTGAGTGCTTCTAACAATAGGATTGTGTTCGTCCTCCCCCCTCCCCCGCAACATTTTTACTCCAGTTACGCCCTTGATGACGACGACGCTATAGTCTCAGCAAAATGTACTAGTATGGTTTTAGATGGTACGTTATTAATTGGTTTCGAACTTATTTCTTGGATTAACAATAACTCGTGTCGCAGGAAGGAAAATTCACCGGAATTAATTGTTAACCAGTGTATTTGAAGGTTAAATTTTTAATGTTCATGAATGATCTTCCCGACCTTTAAGATTATTTATACTTATGATATTTCATCCGCAAAAACTTTGATTAATGTTACTCAAGAGGAGTTAAATACTGAATTTGCTGAGGTAAATTATTATTGGTTACCCTCGAACCAATTATTATTGAACGTTCTAATGATAAACTATGTTTTGAGCAATGTAAAACACGGTTTGGAATTAAGTGTAGGTCCTATTGTTTTAAAGGAATTTAAAGAAACAAAATTCCTTAGTATGAAAACTTGGTACACGGAAGGATAAAATTTCCTGTATATTTGTAAAGATTTCGAGAAGTACCGTTATAATCAAACTCGGAAATTTTGTATTAAACAACATTTGTTTATGATATCAAGTCCTTCTTCTTTTTATAACGCAGTGGCCCCTTTAGGGTAAGACTGCCTACAATACACAGAATAATATAATTACTTCAAAACTGAGTCATGAAAATAAAAACCAACATGAACTTTCGCGCTCACCAAAATACATATTTCCAAGAGCTAAAGTTATCCGAAGTTAAAGATAGTAACAGCGAAAGGGTTAAAATAACCCATGCAATATATTTATAATGTATACAAAAACAAGTCTCTTTACTATAGAACAAAAAATCCATTCCTGCTGAACCTGTTGTAATAACAAATACAAACAGACTTTATCCTTAAAATCAGCCACGTATATTTGGACTTAAAATATGAAACAAGGTCCAAGAAAACTTAAAGCATACTCAAAATCTAAATGCCTTTAAATCAAAACTAAACTCAACCCAAATTGCAGAATATTGCAGAATACTAATGAGGGTTCATTTTAATCATCTGACTTATATACAGATAAATTTCACAGATATTTCACTTCTATTTTGTATACTAATTACTATATTCGACGCTCTCTGTCTGTCTGTTTGCCTTTGTGTCTGTCTGTCCCTGTCTCTACCTCTGTCCCTGTCCCTGTCTCTACCTCTGTCCCTATCTCTCTGTGATTGATTAAATTTACATGTCATTATGAAACATTTGTTGTTCCATTTTCATTGTAAACCCTTCAAAGGTTAAACCTTATAGCCAAATATGCTCAAAGGTAAATTCTCTATTCGTATCTCTGTTTGTCACATTGTACTACTTTTTTACACACAATGTCTAGATTTTATCCATAAAATTGATTTGAACTTTAATTTGAAATTTTAGATGAGCAGGAAAACGAGTCATTATGTATTAATTACTGTATGTAACCTTAAAACACAAATTAATGGAATCATACATTAAAAAAAAAAAAAAATATATATATATATATATATATATATATATATATATACAGGGTGGGCCGTAAGTTTCCATACATAGGAAAAATAAACATTTTTTTATGGACAACCATTTTTATTTATATAATATGCTCTACATGGTTGCCATTGTTTTGAAAACACATTTCAATACGTGTTCCCCACTGTTGATGAACACGCATTAGCACAGTTGACGTTATGCTTGTAATGGCGTTGGTGATACGTTCCTTTAGATGATTTATGTCTCGTATCTTTTCCTGATACACCATGGCCTTCAAGTGCCCCCAAAGATAGAAATCAAGGGGGGTGAGATCTGGGGATCTGGGAGGCCACTCCACAGGACCAAGCCGACCAATCCAAGCATCCGGAAACTGCTGCTGATCCAAATACCGACGCACGTGAAGACCATAATGAGATGGAGCTCCATCTTGCTGGAAGTAAACTGGGAAGTTACCTTCCTCGTTTAGCAGGGATGGGAAAATCTCTTCTTGCAACATGTTAAGATACCTTTCGGCATTAAGATTTCCACTGACAAAAATTGGTCCAATAATTCTGTCACCCCATATCCCGGCCCACACCATCACTTTACCGGCACCTTGCATCTTCGTCGGACTCAGCCAGTTAGGGTTAGCATTACTCCAATAACGTATGTTTTGCCGATTAACCTCTCCATTGACGTAAAAATTTGCTTCATCAGTAAACAAGATCTTAGTTGAAAAGTTTGCATCCTCGTTCACTTTGGTTAATGCCCATTCACAGAATTCCATCCGTCTATCCGGGTCGTCTTCACTCAAATGCTGTGCCATATGCAATTTGTATGGATGCCATTTGTTTGCTTTCAAAATGCGCCTGATACTCGATCTGCTGACACCACTTTCTGCAGACAACCGTCGTGTACTTTTTCTGGGACTCCGTGTAAGCGCTGTAAGTATCGTAGCTGTTGTGTCTTCATCGGTGGCTGTACGTCTTGGACCACTTCGCGGTTGATCTGCAACATTTCCAGTTTTCTGAAACTTGTTAATAAGTTTTGCCACAGTGTCGTGTGTGATGTTCGTTCCATGTTTTCTGTTAAAGTTCATTGCAACCATGCGACTGCTTCCCGACCCAGCCATCAGTATGATTTCAATTCGTTGCTCTTTCGTCAAACGCATATTCTTAGGGTATCTGAAACATTAAAACAAACGTTTAAATTTTCCTATGTATGGAAACTTACGGCCCACCCTGTATATATATATTATATATATAATATATATATATATATATATATATATCTTGTAACCTTGGTTTTTCTTCCACCAGAATTGTAGCCCCACCTTAGACCGACAGCTCAACGTGGAATCCAAACCTCAACCCACCGCAGGTGGTAAAACATTATAAAGTCGTCGCCCCGACTCGATCTCACGATCAGCAACCCAGTGTCCTAACTACTAGGCTACCCAGGTTACCCATTTATCTACCAACAAATGTTTTTGACAATTGCGTGAACTGAGGCTGCCTGCTATTGCCTGGAATCAAACCCGGGGCTGGTAGATTCGTAGCCAACGATGCTAACAACTTTACCACTACTATATACTGTATATGCCTTTACCCCTCGAAGAAACTATTATAATGCAGAAATGTAATCTAACCTAACAAATCGGCTAGAAAAGTAGCTTAACCGGGCACTAAATAGTAGTTCGGTTTAATTTTAGAATTAATCGAGTTAATTTATATACAGTACGTTCGACTTTATTCCAGTCTTTGGATATAACTTAGTTCCAGTTTAACCTTATTCCAGTAGTCGAGTAGCCAGATGGCGTTTTTGTGGTGACCCTTTCATTTAAGGTTATAAAGCTTTTTTTAGCAGTTTTGTGTTCTAAAATATGTGTAGAATTGAAAATCAATGGGTGCCACCCTGGCACCCTTGAGCATTTCTCTGTACAACTCCACAAACTAGGTAGGGGTGAGGGCCCTGAGGGGTCTCTGAGATCTCCAAAAAACGTGTTTTGAGGATTTGAGGAACCATTTTCGCCACTTATTGTACTTTTTTCATAGATCTCTCTCTCTCTCTCTCTCTCTCTCTCTCTCTCTCTCTCTCTCTCTCTCTCTCTCTCTCTATATATATATATATATATATATATATATATATATATATATATATATATATATATATATATATATAAATAATAATAATTCTGTTTATTACTTCTACTAAATATAATTGATTCTGTTTTATTTAATATTTAATGCTCAATATGACTTTATCTGTTTCAGATTGAAAGAAAACAAGAACTTTCGTGAAGTACAAGATAAATCCAGTGAATATCATGTCATCTTGTAATTTGACTGTTCAAAAGATGAAAATCTTATAACGTCAGGTGCAAGACAAGAAACGTGTGTGGACATCTGTTGAACTTCATGACAATTACAGTGACCTTAAGCCGGCTGAATCTGTTTTGTCAAGGCGCCAGTTTATCAACCAATTGATTGAATATCTTGGCAATGAGATATTGGAAATGAAAATCCAAGGTTGTGCAAGCCTCATTACCTTCAGGCAGCATATTCCATATAAGATACTTCAAGTTGATGATGACTCCGATGATCCTGTTCAAAGAGCTGTCAAACAAATCACAGAAGAAGCCGAAGGAATTCAGCAACCTCGTGATTATGACTTGAGACAGTTTGAACAATCGAAATCGCTAGAATTAACCAGCCCAACGTTGTTAGCACTCATAGCTAATCTTGTGTCCAATGGCAAAGTCACACGGATATCTCACAGCATTTCGCAGACAATCCAATCTCACATTACCAAAACACCAACCCCAACGACGCTAGGACTTGCAATAAAACTTCACCATAAATTTGGCTCCAAAGATATGATATCTTTGTTGAATGAATATAGGTACATAACAAGTTATGATGAAGTACTGAGATTTAGGTCATCTGCTGCAAAATATGGTGGAGAAAGTGATCTTACAGCAAGAGGACTCTGTAAAAGTTCGACATTCATATCATCATGGTGTGATAATTATGATCTGCATGCAACAACTCCAAGTGGCAATCGTGAAACACATGCGATGGCTATACAATTAACACAGCCACGAGACACAACTGACAGTCGACAAGATGAGCATCAAGCGATTCCTCGGTTATCTAAAACAGAACTTTCAACATTAAAACTAAGCACACTTTCTGCCGTGACATTTGAACACTACAAGAGACAAAAGAAACCGATTCCTCCATCAAGAACATCAAACTGTAATCGTTTCATTAATGTTACTAATTTAAAAAATAACCTTTCTGTGGCTTTAACATCGGATGGAGAGTGGCTTTGCTCGGTTATAAATAACACTGATGACAATGCTTGTGAATGGGCTGGTTACATGACTCACAAAGCAAGAGAAAAGGGTATTTCTGTCAAAGGCACATGCTATATATTTGAACCTTTGATTGATGCTACACCAAGCCATCCCGACACTGTACTGACAACCTTGTTCTTTGTTGAAAAGTTCACAAGGAATCATAGGCAACAACGCATTGTCACAGTTACTGACCTGCAATTGTTTCAGGTCGTAATGCAAGTCAAATGGTTTGATCCCAAACGGTGGAGCCATCTAATCCCACGACCAGAAGGTATGCACACACTAATGTCGTTCATTGGATGCACTGGGACACTTATGATAGGATCCGGTTTAGATCAAATCCTCAATGCAGCCTTTGGTGGTATAGCGAGTATTTTAAATGGAAAGGCATGGCCTAGGGCCGTTCGAGCTTTTAGAATGGTTGTAACTGGACTATTACATGATGTAGTGCTGTTTGGAACAAACTCACCTGACAGCTTCGAGAGATTTCTGGATGCTGCATCCCAAAGCCCAACAGAAAAATTGTGGGTAGACTGCTTCGTATTGCCAGTTGTGATCATTTTGGTGTTCATCCGATCAGAGAGGGAGGGGAACTGGATATTGCATCTATACAGCATGGAACAAATGATTGCATATTTTTTCGCTGCTGGCCACTGGCAGTATGCTAGATACATAACATGGCACTGCCTTGATATGAGACATGATTTACCTGACGAAGTGGAAAAGATGTTCATGGATGGGGCTCACGTTTGCAGGCACAGAGAGGGTGTTTGGAACGCTGTCTTTGCTGACCAGTTCGAACAACAACCATACATCGAATATGGAAAAGCAAAGGGAGGACTTGTTGGGCTAACCCTCTCACCTCACCAAGTCGCCAGGTGGATTCTAACAATGTATGCAACACCGTTTCTTTATTGATGGATCAGATCTTTGATGCAGGTGATGAGGAATATGATGCTGAACACGACATTCACAAAGAAGGTCGCAACAGACAGAAACTGGACTCACAGGATAGAAAACAAAATATACAAAGAGCTTCAGTTGCATATAAATCCCTTACAAGTAGAGTCAATTGAACTTGTCAACATTTGCAATGAGTATGTTGCAGACAGCAGGGTCAACGTCCACAATACCGTTCAAATTGGGGAGAAAATGGCATGAAAGTTTAAGGATGGTCTCCCTGAAGGGTTTCACAGGCCTCTGCATAAGGAGGTTTTTCACAATGGAATGCATGAAGAACAGTGTTCGTGTTGGGGATTCTTCTGCCGTTTATGACATGGAAAAACTTTTTGGACGACTTCTAGTGTTGTCGCAAAAGAGAGAGTTGAATTTATGAGAAGTTTTTAAGTACGAACTTGCTCCTGTGCCATCAGCCCTTTTCGATGACTTTGGCAAAATGCGCAAGTCCACCAAAGCTGTTCTAGTGACGAAACTTGGGATTGTTACAAACAATCAGCTTGATGCTGTTTTCTTTGTTGATGAGAACGAAATGTTATATCATATGGCCAAAGACAGGACAAGTAAGGCAATTGGCAGTTAACTTCAACAGAGCCGTACAGCGAGATTCCAAAGAAGTCATTGTTTTATTTGACAAGTATGAAGAATCATCAATGAAGAACTATGAGAGAAACCGACGTGCTGGTGATAAACTGTACCGAAACCACAATCCCACACTGGACACTGAATTGCCGCCAAGAGACATCATCATGAAAAACAGTCACAACAAGCAACAGGTAATCAAGCTCTGGTGTGATTCAAACACTTCAACCAAAATCCACATGATTGGACAAGACAATTGCATCTTGGGTCATGAGGAGGACGATATCAACATCATCAGTTGTCTAAACATGAAGTTGAGTCTTGGTGGTGTACATGTAGTTCAAGTTCTATCGGATGACACTGATATATTTTTGCTCCTGGTATATTACTGTTGGAGGTGGGATCTAAACAACAGAAATGTCAATATACACATGAAGAAGGCAGATGGCACTGCTATTGATATCAACGCATCTTCTTCACAGCTTGGCCAACAATGCAATGATATCCTTGCAGTACACCCCTTAACGGGCTGTGACACAAGTTATCCATATGGTAAAGGAAAGGTCGCTGGAGTAAAATCGCTTCCAAAAGTCAACCTCCAGTCCAGTGGAAATAAGAAAAGCACGGTAGCTGACGTAATTACTGCTGCAATGCACTTCTTTTCTCTTCTGTATGGATCGAAGACTGGAATCGTCACTATGAATGAACTGCGTTACAAAATATTCTCCAGCAGATATGACACTCCCAAAATTAAAACCTTACCTCCAACAGAAGGACCATTACAACAGCATATTCTTCGTGCTCAATTGCAGGTCATGCTGTGGAAGTCGGCAGAAGACCAGGATCCACCAACACGAAATATTCAGGATTATGGGTGGCAGGTGGTGAACAACAATCCAGAATCAAAGTTTGCTGTCACTCAGATGGCCCCTCCAGAACTACTTAAAGTTGCAGCTTGTGGATGTGGGGCAGAAAATGCCTGTTCACGTAACTCATGTTCTTGCAAGGAAGCTAGTCTTTCTTGTACCACCTACTGCAGGTGTCAAGGACATGAACAGTGCCATAACCACTATACGGACCAGACTCATATCTCAGATGACGAAGATGATGATGTTCTACATGACTGAATAAAAATTGTACTGTTACTTTCTCCATGGTATTTGATCTTGTTTATTCTTTCTGATGCCTTTGAAGGTGGTCTCTGTATACAGTATTTGTTTCCGTGTATTTATCTGGTTATAAATAGATAAAAGTGTACACCATTAAATACGTGCTGTAACACGTACCCTATCCACCCGCTAATTACACATGACCATCGCTGAATTGTTTAATAAATTATAAATATAAACCACATTCACAATAAAAAGTCATATTTTGATCATAAGTGTGACAAATATGTAAAAAATTGATATAAGGCCCATGTGAATTACAATTTATGAGATAAACAGGAAGGTTTTTTCTTTGCTCCTCCAAAAAAAAAAATGCTCAACACATACAACTTGGCACCCGGCTGTTCTTCAATGTGTATGAGCTCAAGATGATAAAAACACTAAAATATGTTATATGTATAACCAGCATTGCAAGGTTCAGCCCTTTGGCAACTCGACTACAGTCCCAATTTTTAAATTCGATTTTATTCTATTTAATCTACTACAGTTTCCACATATACGCGTGCGCGCGCGCGCGTGTGTGTGTGTGTGTGTGTGTGTGTAAAAAGGAAAATTAAAGCATTAGCTAAGGTACACCAGTTTGGTGAACGAGACTTCAACACAACAAACTTGGCTCACTGAGCAACCACTAAAATATGTTCAACAACGTAAAGTGACTCGAATGTCTGAAAATGCAGCTGCGGCATACTAACTCTTAGTAGGTTAATGACTCGAGTACTTTCAGACATATCCTCATCCGACATTAAATTAAATGGTGATTACGATGTTTTAACAATAATGAGTCGGATGAAGTCTGCTTTTACTGTTAAATATGTTGTAATTCTTTTAAATATTGTGTTTAAATTCTTGTTTGTACGATATAATAAGCAAAATCATTCAGGAGAGCCAGAAACTGGCACAGAGCTTAGGCCAACTAATGGGCTCCATTTTTCTAACTCCTTTATTATTAGTACCGGCATCATCGGGATTCGAACCCTCGAACTTTGAGCAACGGACGCTGTTTGTGCGATATTTTTCTATAATATAGAGATCTTTGTCGTTAAAAGTGCAAAAATATACTTTTAACTGACTTTTATGGATAACATATTAAATTCCTCGAAGTTAAAAATTCGTAAAAGTTTTTCGAAGCGAAGCTTTTATTAATGTCAGTTAAATGTTCATATTTATAAAGATCATTAATTAAATAAGAAAGTAATGAACCTTGATGGAAAAGTTTGGTCTTGTAATATGCAAATGCGGGTTGCTTTATAGCTTAACTTTACGATTAAAAGGTGAAGTAAAGATCGGCTGAGGTAAAAATCAGGGATGGAAAGGGATGAAATATAAGTTTTGTTCAGCGGACTTCAAAAAGAGTTTAGGATAGATGAATGGGTTCGAGTTATTATGGAATTTATTCTTTGTTTTAAGGAAATCGCTTTGACCTTTCAATCACAACGATAATTTATTATTATTATAATAAACTTAATATAAGTCATCTAAGCCACGCAGCCGTTAAAATCTCCAACATTCTACAATCAGTCTGTGAGTCCTCATCAGGAAATTGATATCGATGCCTTTATAATTTTAAAATTCACTTGATGTATTGATTGCCATTTTACTATCACCGTCAAAATAAGAGTGATGGATTGTTATTGATAATATAAAATCAATATTGAACCCAGTATTGTTATTCCCTGAATTGAGAGAGAAAAATATTAACATTTTTCCTCCCTCTCTCTCTCTCTCTCTCTCTCTCTCTCTATCGATCAAAAATCAGAAGTTATTTTTATCACTGTGATTTTTTCTTTTTAAAAATTCGTTCATGAAAGACGAAAGGAGTACAAAACTCATAAATTTTAAATATTCAAAATCAAAAGATTTATGGATATATTTTCGTATAAGTGAAATTCATTTTTTTGTTTTAACTAAAATTTTCTCTCTTTATTTTTACAGATTAAAATACATTTAATAATATTACTATTATTAATAATTTAAGTATTTAATGATGTGTTTTTCTTTAAACCATTATATATATATACAGGGCGTCCCAAAAAAATGTATACACACTTTAAATAATTATAAAGGCAGTGTTTATTAAAATACATTTCATTTTCAAAATGTAATAGAATCTACAGACATTATTTAATCGTTTTGTCAACGCCTGTTTTCAAACTGACGTCCGTTCTGGTCCAGGCACTGCTGATAACGCGAAGCAATGGAATCGCAAACATCACGAAACATTTCGTTTGGTATTTGTGTGCATTCTCGTTCAATGGCTGCTCTCAATTCAGCGACTGTTGCAGGTTTTATAGCGTAGACTTTGTCTTTTAAGTATCCCCATAAAAAAAGTCTAGTGGTGTGAGGTCTGGTGAACGCGGAGGGTATTCTACGAAACCCCTTCGTCCAATCCACATCCACATCGTGCCAAGTACCACTCGCAATACTCCACTCTTCGGTCCGGATCATCATCATCTTCATTAATAGCATGGACTAATCTGGAATGTAACTTTTCCATTGACAGCGCTTCAAAATGCGTTGGACAGACGATTCTGAAATTCCTACCTCACGACTCGCTTGCCGCACAGATTTTCTTGGACTTTGGTGATACGTTTCCAGTACTCTTTCTTGCTTTGTGGGGCTTGTCGATGTCCGTGGTCTTCCGGAACGCTTCTTGTGGACATTCTGAACAGTTCCATCGGCTTCAAACTTATCTCTAATTCGAGTGATGGTAAGTCGCGTTGGTGGATCTGTTTGAAACTCCCTCCTAAACTGTCTTTGCACTTCAACTGCGTTTTCACACTTCCAGTAGCATTTTAGAATGAATTTCCTTTGTCAAAGCTTAGTCTGACTGCCATTATTAATTCTAATGGGTTTAACTTGGAAAGAAAGAAACATCAATTGAGCTATCAGCTGTTAAAGTGTGTATACATTTTGTGGGACGCCCTGATATATATATATATATATATATATATATATATATATATATATATATATATATATATATATATATATATATATCCTTATGGAATAGTAACGGATTGACATCTGAAAATGTTTGTCACATTTACCGGTCTGCGCCTACCGAGTCGGGGATTGTACATCTCTCTCTAACGTGTATTAAGATCATGTTGGATCCGAGCTTATCCATTGTCCAATTAGGGACCATGTTTCAATTCTTCCACAGACTGACCAATCAGAGATAGGAAAAGATTTTCACACCTTATATCTAACACTATTTCGTTAAAATAAAGAATAAACAAGAAAGAGGTTTTGCTGCCCAATTTTTGGCATCATTTCTTTGACATAATTTTTCTTTAAGAAAAAGTGAAACCGACTGATTTGCAAGTTTCATTTCTCCTTAAAAATTAAACTCAATTTACGCCATTAGAAGTACAATATTTTCGTATGATATCAAAGAAATAACTACACCGTGTAATTTGGTGGCAGATGAGATGCAAAAGTAGGTATAAGTAGGTATTTTGGTATAAGTAAAAGTAGGTATACAGTTAGCTATTTATTTTATAAGGTAACTGTATACTGTATAACTGTATATACAAGGTGATTCATAAATCGCAGGGTGTATTCTTGAGACAAAAGTAAAGAGACCATATAAACATAGGTCGAGAAACCCGTAGAAAAATGAAACTTGCCCATATCTGCTACCGCAGCGACTGACTGGAGATTCGTATAGGCGTTTCCTTGAGCAGACTTTGCCAGTGCTACATGTGCCTATCAGAACTCGACGACTAATGTAGTTCATGCATGATGGTGCACCACCTCATTTCGCCCCTTTGATGATGGAATATCTCGATGCTGTGTATCTTGACAGGTAGATAGGGCGGGGTAGTCCTATTTCGTGGCCACCTCGGTCACCAGATTTAAATCCTCTTGATTATTACTTGTGGGGTAACTTAAAAAGCCTAATTTATGTTACAGAAGTCCGAGCACGTGATGAATCGTGGCAACGAGTTCGAGACAACTGCGAAACGATTCACGATACGCCATGAATTTTTGAGTGTGTCAGACAATCAATGGGGCGACGTGCTGAGGCATGCATTCAAGAAGTAGGAAAGAATTTCGAACATTTACTTTAATGTAAAAATCTTTAGGAGTTTAATTTTTCTGTCGCGTGCTATAGCTCGAAACCTAACCTACGGGTTTCTCGACTTATGTTTGGTTGGTCTTTTTTCTTTACGTTTGTCTCAAGAATACACCTTGCGATTTATGAATCACCCTGTATATATATATATATATATATATATATATATACAGGGTGTCCCATAAGTCCGGCATCATAGGAGAAATTCATATTTTTCTATTTCTACAAACCATAATTCATATTTTTCTTTTTCTACAGGCCATAATGGCTGTGAGCAAGGAAGAACGAATCCAGATAAATCTACTCATAGGAAATCGGAGTCAAAGAGAGGCCGCTGCTGAATTTAACAGACTGCATCCAGACCGCGACCCAATAACACAGAGTTGTGTTAGCAGACTTGTTGCAAAGTTTAAGGAAACAGGATCCATAGAAGATAAACCACGCAGTGGACCTTCAAGGAGGTCCACTGACGATGATACAGCAACTGCTATCCTGGCTCATTTTAACAGAAGTCCCAATAAGTCTCTTCGGCGATTGTCCGCCGAGACAGGAGTGTCGAAAAGTAGCATCCATCGCATTCTTCAGGCTCACAAATGGCATCCATATAAACTTCAGATCCTACAGAAATTAAGCGAAGATGATCCCGACCGACGGATGGAATTTTGTGAATGGGCTACGGAACAATATGCTCGGGATGCCAATTTCCCGTCCACCATTCTGTTCAGTGACGAGGCTGTTTTTTATGGAAATGGTAAGGTAAATCGACAGAACACCCGCTACTGGTCTCAAAACAACCCTCACTGGTATACCTCTTCAAAGGAACAAGGTGTATCTCGGGTGATGGTATGGTGTGGCATTTGGAAGGATCGCATAATAGGCCCCCTCTTTTTCGGTGAACATGTCACTGGAGGCACCTACCTACGTATGCTCAAGGAAGAAGCACTTCCCAGTGTCTTGAACGAAGAAGGAAATTTCCCAACATGGCTCCAGCAAGACGGCGCTCCTGCACATTACAGCACCCAAGTAAGGGAATACCTGTACCAACAATTCCCTGGTCATTGGATAGGACGTCGATGGCCTCTGGAATGGCCAGCTAGAAGCCCGGATCTCACGCCACTAGATTTTTATCTCTGGGGCCACTTGAAAGCGCTGGTATACGCAAAGAAAATTAGGAGTGTTTCACATTTGCGGCAGCGCATTATTGAGGCATGTAGCACCATTACTCCTGACATCATTCACCGTGTGTTTGCTGACTGGGTATCACGTCTGAATTTGTGTATTGAAAACAATGGTGGACATATTGAACACGTTCTGTAAATAAAAGCTTTTGTTTTGCCTTTTTTTATTATTTTTCCTATGATGCCGGACTTATGGGACACCCTGTGTATATATATATATATATATATAAAATATGTCAAACATTGCTAATGAATTTGTTCAATGAGACGTTAGTGATAGAATGAAACCTATATTTTAAAGATATTGATCAGCCTGATAAAGCATACCTTACACCATCTTGTCAATAATGTGTCTGCATTTTTAATGGCAGAACACTCATGATTCAAATAAAAATAATTTGTATAAAGTTATATAAATTACTAAGATATATAAAAATATATTAAATAATATATATTTATTAGATTAATAATAATAATAATATACAAATATATCTAATACTGTAAATACACGCAAATACGTACAATATTAATGAATGCTTGTTATTATGAAATTTACTTAAATGTTGTTGATATTTTGAAAAAAAAAAATTCTATATTATTTATTTAACAACTCATCCCATCGTAATGGAATGTTATACAAGTTCAATAAACTTTTATGGGGAAATAGTTGAAGAGACTGTTAGAGAATGCTAAAATGAGAGTCTGGGGGGACCCCCATTTCGCTTCATAATGGAATTTTAGTACGCATTTGTAAAGACTTTATCTGCATTACCGAAGTTTGAATCCGTCCTTGTGTTTGCTGAAATCAGACATTTATCATCCATTTGGAAAGTAAAGACAAAAGTTTTTAAAAAAGGAATTATGAAATATGAATTAGAAATGTAAATTACGTTACTAATAACATTAGACTAATCTTCTTTTCGTGATTATTAGATGTAATTATCAAGCACCCCAGTAGTTATGTGATGAACACTGGTAATTCGGGAGTGCTTGGCTTACAAATAAATTTATTAAAAATTTCCACAGTATTATATCCCATAGTAACGGATCATATTGCAAAACTATGATGATAGCTATTCACCTCACGTCGGTATGCTTCTAATATCATAAAACAGCATGCACGTGTAAACCAGCTGCAGAAAGGATCTGGGAATTCATTAAGCGAATTTATTCCATGTTTTGGGTAGAAACCAACGATTTCGGCTTTCAAATACATATGAAGTTAATTAGAACTGAGATCAGCTATTAAAGGTGGTTCCTGAAATGTTATCATTACCGTTAGAAGTACATATAATTATCGTGTTCTGTTTTAGTTTTGAATAAGCAAAAGGGTGAAAGTCATTTAGTTAGTAATTAAAATGGTGTTAAATTAAAATACAATGAAATGGTTTCATATCAACACTGAATATGACTGAAAATATAATTAAACAAAAGTCAGATATTTCAAACAGGGAGAAATGAATGAAGAAACAGAGGATAAATGATGACACTGTCGTGCAGAGAACATTTAAGGAGCAGGGGCTCAAGGCCAAAAAAGGGTACCTCTTTGGGGATGCGGAATAATTTCACAGCCAGGTGGTACTTAAATATTAAGTGTAAATAAAAACATGACACTTTTAATATGTTGTGTTGATAAGTGGAGTACTGAAGTGTTGTAAATCGAACACATTTTTCCCATATACATACTTAATGTTATAATAGGGGATGGGTTCCCTGGGGCAAATTACGGATTCGCTAACTTAAATTAATAGCCATATAGAAGTGTGACCCCCCTTGACAGGAGAAGCGTATTTCCTTTTTCACCATACTAAGGCAGGATAAAAAAAATTACTGTATTCATATACATAAAAAAGTTACTGAAAAAAAGGCACTTCTGAGTCATGGAGGGTAAAGGGCAGGGGCTGAAGCCCCTGTGACCCCTCCCCTCTGCACGGCCCTGAATGAGATGTATTATTCCGAAATGTTTTAGGCTCTTCTTCTGAGGACTTCGAATAAACGTTCTAAATATTATGTACAGTACGATATTTTAAGCGATCGAAATTTCATCATCTTAATCTAATGAAAGAGATTTGGTCTTTTCTTGGCCTATCCAACTAAACACTCACTCAAAAATAACAAAAATAAAGCATTTTGACGCCTATATACATCACTATCTGATATTCACTATTTGACACAGAGTCAGCTTGAAAGCTATCCTAGTTTATGTTGTCAAACCCAATTATAGCGTAGTTCATAATAGGTTTAAGTTTAGGACCTTAGATTAAATCTCCGTTCAAAACCATAATTTTTTTTCCTAGCTAGGTTTCATTACATAAAATCACTGCTTCCTTCATTCAAAACGTTTCTATTTTTATAAAACGATGTGTCACGCAGCTACAATGGGTTTCTTTAAAATTACATTACCATATTTCGGTTAATCAAGCTAAATTCAAGCAAAGGTAAAAAACTGCTAACCCAAATAGCTCTCTCTCTCTCTCTCTCTCTCTCTCTCTCTCTCCTCTCTCTCATATATACAGTATACTTACTTTGTGTGAATTCGAACGACGGTTCAGGATCGACCTGCGGTCGATCCCCCTGCAGCATCCCGCTTCATCTGCGGGATTTGGTGAAGGAGGAAATTGCTGTCTGATCTCCTCCTGCCCTTGTAGCCAGCTACGCATGGCTGGTCAGGGACTTTGCACATGAATCTGTCCAGCTGGTTCTTGAAGTTATTCAGGTCGGTAGGGCATTGAAAAGCTTTGGGCCTCGTATTCTGAGGGAATTTTCCATCCTCGTTTTCATGGTTCCCTGTCCTACCACCGCTGGGACTGTACAAAATCTTCCTCTTCTCTCATTCCAGTTTGTTTCTATTTCATTTCTAAGGTTAGGGACAAAGCCCTCAAGTATTCTCCATATGCATATTATTGTGTAACGCTCGCACCTTCTTTCGAGAGAGTAGAGCTTCAGAGATTGTAGTCGAGACCAGTAGTGTTCACCTTCCGTTTCTTCTATCTTAGACGTAAAAGTCCTTTGTATAGCTTCAGTGTTCGCAGTCTTTTTCTGTATGGGCTTGTGAGTACTGAGCAATACTCATTTATTGGTAGGACTAAGCTCTTCCATAATTTGAGCATGATGTTTGCTTTTCTGCTATGGACAGATCCTCCAGATGATTCCCATTATTTTTCTAGCCGCTGTAATTTTGATGTAGTAGTGCTCTCTGAATTCTGTATCCGACGACATTATTACTCCTAGATCCCTGACCTGTAGATTTGGTGTTATCTGTTTGTCTTGTAGAGTTTTGTACCTTTTATTCTGCAGCTCCTCGTTATTACCATATCTTAGAAGTTGGAATGTTTCTTCGTTGAACTTCATATTGTTGTCTTCTGCCCACTGGAATAATGTTCAATGTAGGTTTGTAATTTTCTTATGTCATCTTCGTTCAATATTTCCTCACATATCTTTGTGTCATCTGCAAAACATGATACAGTGCTGTCCTTAATATCTGCATCAATATCTGCAGTCATTATTATGAACAGCAAGGGAGCTAATACTGTCCCTTGTGGGACAGAGCCCACGACTTCCGAGACTTCCGATTTAACACTGTTTACCACCACTCTTTGTGTTCTCTGTGTCAAGAAATTAAATATCCATCTTCCAAGCTTTCCAGTAATTCTTGTATTCTTAAGTTTGTGTGCTGTGATTCCATGGTCACATTTATCGAAGGCTTTAGCAATGTCCGTATATGTTACATCTATGTTTTGTCCTCGACACAATGTTTCTAATATTTTCTCTTGGTGGTCTCGTAGCTGTGATAGGCATGATCTCCCAGCCCTGAAGCCATGCTGATTTGGGTTGTATAGGTCTTTTTCTTGTAGGTAGTAGGTAGTTTTACCTCTAATTATACGTTCAAAGCACTTTATAAGGTGTGAGGTGAGAGCCACTGACCGATAATTCTTGGGCATTGCTCTGTTACCACCTTTAAGTAAGGGGGCAATGTTCACGTTCCCTTCATAGTAAGTATAGCGGTTTGGCAATAATCTCTAAATTTCTTCAGAAACGTGAAGCATTTGGCCCTGGCGCTGAATTGTTTCGCATCTGTGATAAAGCCTTGATTACATCTCCTTCCGTGAACTCGAAGTCCATTAATAGGTTTGTGCCGGAATTTGTTCTTGGTTGATTTGTATCTATGTCGAAAAATTCGTCTCGGCTTTCCACTTCCATCTCGGACTTAGGGGTGCTAAACACAGAGTTAAATTGTTCCCTAAGCAGTTCGCTTATTTTTTTCGGGTCATTTGTGTATTTGTCCTCCCCGTCTATCAACAGACCAATACTTTTCTTACACTGCATTTTCCTTTTTGCAAACGTGTAGAAGTATTTTTGGTTATTTTTTATGTTTTCTGCTACCTTCTTTTCCTCTTCTTTTGTCTTATGTATAAATGTTTGCTTTAGATCTATTTCTATTTCGCCAAGTTTCCTCTTTAGTTTGAGTCTCTTTGCATCAGTTCTACATCTGTGGAGATGTTTTACGGTTTGTCTTCGTTGCCTGAATAGTGTCCTCATTTTCCTATCGAGCTCGCTACGTTTTCTTTCCTGTCTCTCTGGAATATGTTTCAGTACTATAGGTTTGGTTTCAGTCTCTATTATACATCGTATTTCATGTGGAGTCTTCTCATGAAGTAAAAATTCCCAAATTACTTCCTTTAAATCTTTATTTACGTTTTTCCAAATTACTTTCTTTGAATTTATGTTTAAGCCTTCAAATATTCCTTCTGACTCTCTAGGATGGGTTTTCGGACCTCTCGGTGCTAACTTCCATTGTATATCGATGAGGTTATGGTCGGAGAATTTTGTGTGGTTACTTTTTTATTTATTATTATCTCATTGTTACTTGTCAAGATTAAATCAAAACGTTCTCTTTTCTCGTGGCTTCACAGATTTCCTGGGTAAGGGCGTAATGTTCCATAATATCGAATAGCATTGTTGCTTGGGTTCTATCATCTTTTGTAATGTTGCCATGAAACTTCTAGACATATATAACTTCGTCATTTTTCTTCCATGTTATGAATAGAAAATTAAGATCTCCGAAAATTAGAATATTTGTTGCTGGAGTTTCAAGTAATTTTAATATGTTTTGTATTTCATTTGTAGCAAATTGGAATCAACTTTTTGTGGTGATTGGTGGTCTGTAGATGTTCATAATGGTTAGGTTCAGTTCTCTTACTTCTGATGTAATAACTTCAACTGTGCTGCTTGATTTGTTTACTTTCACTTCATATGTGTATGTGTTTTTCACGTAGATGTAACACTCTCCCCCTCGTCTAGCCACTCTATCTGTTCTGTGTATGTTGTAGTCCAGCAATACTATTTCAGTATCCTCGATGCAGTTTTCACAGCCTTTTTCACATTTATGCAAGTGTGTTTCCATTAGGCATATGATATCTATGGTGGCTTCGGTAGCTAAATTCTGTAAGTATTGTAATTTGAAGCCTGCATGGTTCGTGTAGAGGTCTTGAATATTTTATATAAAACATTTATCGGGTTTCTAATTTCCGTGTTCAGTTTTCCTATATAGTTGTAGTTTCCAGGTCGATGTCGGTTCCTGTTTGGTGTTATTGGTTTGGCCGCTGCATTTGGGAGAATTGGGGTTGCGGCACTTGATACCACTGTGTTTGTTGTATTGTCAGTGGGTAGTGTTGGATAGAGGGGTGCTGTATGTAATGGTGTGGTGAATATACCTGCGGAGTCGTGTCCTTTCTTGTTAGCAGGGCAAGCTGTGCTTTAATCGTTCTCATTTCCTCTAAAAAATTTGTTTCCTTGCTCTTGTTGTTACTTCTAATTCGGATAAGGTCTGTTCTTCCCTGTTCTCTTCTTTGTCTGCACATAGGAGGGTGAAAAAAGTGGCAGTTTTGTCCGTATATATATATATATATAGGGTGTAAGAAAAGTCCGTTCTCATAGGAAAATACGATATAACAGAATTGAACGAGAAAATTGCTTTAACTATACATTACAAACAATACAAGCAACTTACCAATTAATCTAGTACAGTATATGCCAATCTACAGTGTTGCCACGTAATACATACAAACTCATCACGATAAGAACGGACTTTTGTTACACCCAATATATATATATATATATATATATAAGGTTAATCTTCAGCAAGTATCAAGCATTCGTGCATGGCTTACTACATTAACAAACTTTAAGAAACGATTATTAATTTAAAAACTCATAACACCTTTAATAATGTTAAAAAATTTTCACAAAATCTTATAAAAAACTATAGACTGCATAGCTATTAAAAAAAATATATATATAGTTCTTTAGTACATATTTTAACATTACCTCCCAAAACTGTTTTAAAATTCCAATTTTTATTATGTTTGCAGAAAAATGTTTTTTTAATAAAAAATTTAGACTTAAAAAAGTTTTATATATATATAGATATATAT
>JAJOZX010003525.1:0-92500 GCA_023014485.1 Bathynomus jamesi | reverse complement strand
ATATATATATAAACAGTTAATAATTATATAAATATAATATTATAAAAAGAATTATTCTCAGATTCAGTTATGTTACAGTCCACATTGAAATACTCTATATTAATTTTCACAAAGCTTTACACTATATATATATTATATATATATAGCTGAAACACAAAATCAAAGATGAAATGTAACCATAAAGGTGAATTATTTATTTTAAATAGATAGAGTACAAAACTGCACGGACGTAACTGTAATTTAAAATTGTAAGACCCGACGCACTGTACAGCGAGAGAATTTGCAGGCCACACCTTCCCCCAACGCGTCCTGACTCACCGATGCCTTTGGTCACACTAACGAGGATTCACGGAAGTGGTGAAGACCCTCTTTCACCTTCACTGAAGAAACTCATCACTAAATTGAAAGGTAAATTGATAGAATTATAAATAGCGTAAAATTATATTTTCATAAAAATGACAAATAAGTAACATTTATTAAGTTTCGAAACATTTGAAGAGAGATTTGAAGACTTTAGGTATTAAATGGTATTATATTGTAAAACAAGGAAAAAAACGTCTTTTTACAGATTGTAAGAGAGCCTTTGGTAATTTTTCGAGTTATCTCGGAGCAGTTTTGTTAAATACTTTGAAACCTCAATATATATATATATATATATATATATATATATATATATATATATATATATATATATATATATATATATCATTAGTGGCACAGTATTCAGTAATAAATGAGAGAATGTTTTCAATATTAGTCTCAAAGATAGGTATTAATAAGGATGAATTTTTATAAATTATTCTCTTAAAATTTCTATTCGCCGTCATTGTATTAGAATTCATTTTAACCGTTTTGCGCATTTGAGTGACGTGAAATTAATAAAATGCTCAGATTAAATGGGATCAAATCAGTTCAATACGCTTTTACTGATTTCAAATAACAAAATCATTCGGTGATAATGAAGATAACGTGGTTTTTATAGTAATTGCTGGACAAGCGAGTCTGTTTGAAAACATAGATTGAGTTTAAACGCCTTCAGAACAGTTTAACACTAGGAAAATTAGGGAAACTAGGAAGACGACTATAATTCATACATCTACTGCAAGTTTGCCGAAAAGGACAAAATTAAACAGTTGCCGGAATCAATCGAGAATAGTTAAAAGGAAGAAGAGAAGAACGAAAAACGGAAAGAAATAAGAAAAAGGATAATAAATGTGAGAAGTGCTCTAAAATCAGGAAGATGAACCGAAGCAATTTACGCCTTAAAGACTGTACCGTTACACGCACTTGCAACTGTGAAACGGAAACTGCAAAAAACCACTGGCCTGCAATGCATGCTATGCATCGTATAGATCAGGTCGATCTTGAGCCGTCGTTCGAAACCATTGGAAGGTATAAAAAGTATATAATATATATATATTATATATATATATATATATATATATATATATATATATATATATATATATAATATATATATATGACGAATATAAGTTTGACGATTCAGCGAATTGGTGAACGTTGAAGACGGAATTTTTCCTCATTCATTTCGAGTCTTACGCGTTTGATGAGCATTTTTTCTGAACTTTTCTTTGCAAAAAGAAAACCATTTAATGAAAAAAAAAAATCATTTTATGTCCCGATTCTTTATCGGAAAATGATACACGCAGGCCTAAGCGCATCCCGAAATATACGACAGTGTACACACACACATACACACACACACACACACACACAAACAATTATATATATATATATATATATATATATATATATATATATATATATATATACACTGTATATGGTTGTTTCCGTATTCTTGGATTTGTGATATTGTCTAAAAGGAATCAGGAAGCGGATGTTGGTTAGCGGTTGTATAGGGAAGATAAATTGCGAGCGCTGTATTTCATTTATATCGTATTTGTAAGTGTAGAATGTGTGTTGTTTTGAGTTACTGAAATATCTGATTTTGAGGCACATTCTTCCTCCAAAGACGAGGAACAGAAATGAAGTGGGACATTAATATAATTTTATTTTAAGATTTTGTGTTAACATAGCGAGGTTTCATTGGGTTTCATTCATAAAATAGATAGATAGATAGATAGATAGATAGATAGAGAGATTTAAAGAGAGAGAGAGAGAGAGAGAGAGGAGAGAGAGAGACACACACAATCAGACCTTTTATATTACTAAAATGGGACCTCATTATTATTTTGGTGGAGCCAAAACCCTCCCGTAACCTATCCTACTCTTTCGAACCCTCTTAAATCGAAGCTCTTCTGTAAAGTTTTAGCATAATTGAATATTCTCTCCACTTATTAACCATAAAATTTAACACAAATTAGTTTAGGATATAATCACTAACATTATCTTTGTTTACATTATATACACACACACACACACACACACACACGTATGTATATATATATATACACACACACACACACACGTATGTATATATATATATATATATATATACACACACACATACACACACACAGTATATATATGGAGTATTGGCCAGAAAAAAATCAAGGTAAAAAAATATATGTATTTCCCATCGTTAAAGGTAATGTGTAGAAATTTTTTTTTTAATTCGGTACCGAATTGAACAACTATTGAACCAAAGTATAGTTTAAAAATAAATAACAGTTATATTTATTTGTGTATATTCAAAGCTCATCATTCGTGAGTTACCAGATATCTTGGGGAATACATAAAAATGTCAAGAACAACTAAAAACACGATGATAAGGTGATTGTTTTATGACCTAAATATATCAAAATCAGGTGTGGATCGAATCTACAGCAATAAAATTGCAATGGCACTGTCGTGAACAGGATGTTTGAGAAAGTAGAGAGAAAAGGATAACTTTTGTAAGAGGCAACTCAAAATGTCTAAAAATTTGTAAGAAAGATTCAAGGAAGCTGTCATATAACATTCAATCAGAGATGGAAAGCTGTGGAATGAAAATTTTTGCGAGAACGGTGAGAAGAAGGGTTAAGGAAAGTGTCATGGACTACAGGGTGTCCCGTAAGTCTGGACCCATAGGGAAAAATAATAAAATTACAAAATAGTCCAAAAATTTATTACATAATCTGTTCAAAGTGTCCGCCGTTGTGTCGCACACATAGTTGAAGACGCAATCTCCACTGCGACAGCACTTTCTGAATCACAGTCGCAGAAATTCTTGACACGCCTCCACAATGCGTGCTTTAAGGTGGAAAATGTTCTGAAGTTTGACCTCGTACACTTTGGCTTTCAAGTGGCCCACAAATAAAAATCATAATAAAAAATAATAAAAAAATAATAATAATAAATAATAATAATAACAATAAAAAAATATATTATAAATCCCTATGGGTCCAGACTTACGGGACACCCTGTACATTCGACCGTCTGAAGAGCCGTTGTTAACACCAAAAATGTGTGGATGAGATCGAAATGGCCGCGAAAGTACGAAGACTTTACTGTAGACGACTGGAAATAGATAAGGTGTGAGAAATGTACAATTCCTTTTTAGAAAAAGTCATGTAAAGTTTGAGATTCATTTTTAGGAATGACCCCCAATATTCAAACAATTAGTAGGTAACGTTCATTATATTCTTTACAGGTGACTAAAAACTCTTTGCTGTTATAATGTACTAAACACTCATTTTACAAATTAAAAAACTATTATAGATAGAATGGTTGACGTTCATTATCTGGGGTGATCTTTTTTTAGAATTTCACTTTATCTTTCTAAGTTAATTTTTTTAGCGATGAATCTCATTTTCTGGTTTTCGAAGTTCGAAACCCTTTCGTAAGAAAAATGAAAGGTTCCAAAAGATATTTTCTTTTGTGAATGGAATGATGAATAGCCAAATATATATATACCATTGTTGAAAGAAAAATGTGAAGAAAACGACAGTCAGTATTAGATTGCCCCGAAATGCACCAGATCTAAATCCAATAAAAAATCTTGGGCCAATTTTGGAGAGACTAATGCAAAGGAAGACGTTTCAACTTGAGAAAAGCTTATAAAGCGCCTTCGTTAGTGCTGACAGAGTGGTCCATAAGTTACCAATATTTGCAAATAATTGCTGGAGTCGATATCAAGACGAACTGAAGCGGTTTTAAACCAAACTAGGATCACATACAGTACTACCTGTACTAGAATAAAAATATTTCCTTGGCATACTTTTCTTTCAGTCCTAGTTATAATATGTACCTCAAGCTTTCATTATATGTTAACGTAAAAGCAGTATCACATTTTATTTTGGCTTCTACTACTACATACGGTATATACAGTAGGCCGGGTCGTTTTTGCTTGAAAAAAAATTTTGGGAAGTTTAATTTACCCTGTATTACGAAAGTTTGTGTACCTACATAGGAAGTATCATGACAAAGTTTCAAGCTTTTATATAAATATTTTGAGGTTCCACAAGTCACTTAAAGTTTTGGTGGTTTTTTCCGATACTCCGCATAGTAAACTACAGCTCTTGCTGACTTGCCATGATAGTTTACAAGGCAAATCACCCAGAATTCACCACGCAAGGAGGGGCTGTAGGTCGAATTCCACACCATGCCCAGCCCAACCTCCCTTCCATTAGTTTTTTACATGTAGTTTATTGACATTTGTATTCGCATTTTGACTCAAATGTAGGCATGTTTGATCTTGAAGCAATTCTTGCCTTTATAAAACCATCTCTATTTTCCTGGCCACAGACAGAAGCTGATGCTTCTATTACAAGTTTGACATGTCTTTCCACAACTTGTGAATGACATGGGTACTTTTTCAATAGAGGGTTAGTTTCATCACCCCTTACGATAAGCTCTAACTGGGTGTTTGTCAAGTTTTTTGTCAGAGGTGGTTCATGTCTTGGGTAGTCTCCAAATCGAATTAAATCTGTGTCGTCTCTTGCCAAAAAATTAATTTTAGGCCGTCTAAACTCTAATTCCCGAGGACACACTTTCCCTGGCTAAGAGAATGCGCCGGAAAGCTAACTCTCTCATCACTTGCCTTTCATCAAATAACATCGAGACCAAAAAGTTTCTGGGTGAGCAAAATATGCCCCTCTTTCAATAACAGGATCAATGACTGCTTAAGCTCATCAGATAGGTATCTTGAACTAGATATCATAAACCAGAGGTGCCTTGGTCCCTGGTAATAGTAAGAATTTTGCTTTATATTAAACCACGTTGGGGCATAAACGTGAACAATGAATCCGGTCAGAGTTTTCAAGTTTCTGACGGCTTTTTGGTCGCAACATAAAGTCTAACTATCCTGTTAGCTGTCGTAAGCCATCTGGCATGGTTCAAAGAACCTGGTTGCGGTTTTCAAGGTTTGGGAACATTGGCCTTTTATGACTGCATTACAAATTTCTATGAAATACTTTTGATCTTGGCTTAGATCGAGATCCCCGGAATAGAAGGCATATTACTTGATTTGATTGCTTGAAACTTGACAACTGGCATCTTTTCGCAAGCAGTAAGACTTTTGCCAACATTTCCAGGAAGGGCTTTTGATCCTTTGGTTTTACCATCCAAATAATTAACAAATGGCGGAGAGGTAGCTCATTAGTATGCAGCAAACACACGAACCAATGAAAAGGAGTATTGTAGTGTACCTCTAGTTGCCTGATAACTCCATTATGTATGCCAGTGTTTACATTGGTTCCATCACATCCAATGACCTTCAGATTGTCTACCTTAATATTGTTACTGTTAAGAAACTTTATCACTCCCTTAGAAATGTTAGTTGAATTTCCAGTCAGAGGAGTGAAGTACCCAAGATATTTTGATTCTGGTTCAGCTATAAGCGTGATGTGTTCCTCAGTAATTGTTGTACTGTAGTACCTCCCATCCTCACAGATTTGCTTTAGTTAAGTCCTTTCTTCCATCAAAATACAATGTTTCTATACTTTCTTCACTTGATTTACTCAACTCCTCTCTGATCTTCTTTCTCTGTGTCTCACCTTATTCTTATCCACAACATTGTAATAATCTTCAGAGGTAATGAGACCAAAATCTTCCAGAACAGCAGAGGCAACGGCTGCACCAGATCTGTCTGATATTCCGAATCGGTCACAAGTTTTGCTAATGAAGGCAATTGCGAGTGAGCTTATGTGCTTCACCTGATTTCTTTATACCTTCCTCGATGTGATCATCATCATCACGCTCTCTATCTGTATCTGTTGATGTGTCAGAATCAGGAATTGTATGAAAGTTATCCCAGTCCATTGGCTCTTCCCTGGAAGTGGATGGGTTATTGATATCTCCATCTTCAATGTTTTTAGAAAATCGTGCTCTTTCTTGTTCTTTACGCTCAGATCTTATTTGCAGTTTCTTCGTTGTCTGTAAATCAATACTGCCTATTGCCATTTTTCGTGCACCTATTTAGTCAATTAGGAAAGAACGTTCCATGGCAGGAACTTTTAGCTCTTTTCACAAGTGCAAGAAAACAGATCATGGCATTTGCAGGCAGCAATATCAAAAAGCCTTTGATTTTTTAATTTGAACGCGGTCAGTTTAGATTCAAAATATTTCCTTTTTCTATCAGTCTTCATCATATTTTTAGATTTTTCATGACAATCCTTTACTGTGGCTAATATTTGCAGTTCTGATATTGTTGAAATTGATGCACTTTTCCAGATCTCTTTTACCTTTGATGCAACTATTCTTGCCACATCATTAGCATTTGGCTCTTTTTTCCCCTCACTAGCTATAAGTAAGAGATATCTTGTTTGTAAATATTCTTTTAAAACGTCTTCATATAGGGGAAGTTGATTTCCACTGAGTTCAGCTTTCCCAAAAAGGGAAACAGCTGGACTCTGATTTTTTTCAACAGTTGCTTTCACTTTTACGGCCTCAGCCATTTCGGATAATTTGGGAAAGTCATCTGTTAGTGTAACAACGCGTATTTAACTATTCAAATAATCAATTCTGAAAGAAAAATTGTATATATAAATTATATATATTCTGGACGAAACAGAGTCAATAAAAAACTTAATAGCAACAAGAATGCCAAAAATGCAAGAAAATCTTAATAAAAAATCATAATTGCCAAATAATTAATAAAGTTTACGTATTTAAATAAAGTTTTAAAAGTTTAAAAGTTTTTTGTAATGTTTTAAGTTTTACTTGCAATCTTCAGAGGACTTGCGGAACATCTAAACTTGATCAATTTAGTTTTTTAATCATTGTGATCATTTATAGTGCATCTACAAATTTCTTGGACACAGGCATGTGGAAATTCACAAATTTAATTTTTCGACCCCGCCTAATATACAGTAGCACAAAAATGTGACATTTGTCTTTGTCGCACAAGATAAATTTTTAAAACTTCAAATAATCTTTGAAAACAACCTTTATTGAATAAAAAGAGGTCGTTTCTCAATAACAAAATATAGTGGATAAGTTATTTATTCGCTGAGCTTTCAAGAAGTTCATTAATATTTAGAGGAACCGAGCTAAGTTAACCTTAAAATTTAAAGTTTATAAATAAATTAAAAGCAAAAAAATTACTAATTATAAAGTAATTTTGAAATAGATTCTTTTCTCAAAATATACAGTATCTTTTATATTAATTTCAAGTAATATCATCCTTGCTATTAAAACGAATTAGATTCCATCCGTAAGACGCGAAATTCAATCTATTAACGTCTGGACTCAAGAGTTTAATTGAAGATCCTCCTTACACCATCTATTCATTTTCCTTTCCCTTCCCGTGACGGATTAAGGTTACGTCCTTAAGATATTCTGTAGCGGTCTTTCATAACTTTTGGATCGTCATGACCAGAGGTTTTGTATGGTTGGCCGTGAGGCTACAAATAATCCTTTCAGGTACAAATAAACCACATCCAGACTCGATCAGGTATTTCCAAGGCTTCTGTATAAGAAGCCCATAACCGATCTCCACTCGTGATGATCGATAAGGTGCAATAGCTTTGCTTGCCGTGAGGCTACGACTCCATCAGTCGAAAGGTAAAAAACTCTTCCGCCAACTTCACCTGAAATGCAATCTATGTAGCCTCTTAGCGAATTTAACTCCCTCATTCAGATAGGAATATCAAGTTGGGCTAAAGTTAATTTAATAACTGTAATTTTGGACTCATTCTTTCTTTGCCATTTAGATGAACGTAAGTGATCTAAAGAGGAATCTGGGGCTAATTTCCAAAAGTCATATTTGTAATTTTTCCCTCTTAAATCTCTCTTCATGGTAAAAATAACTTCAAACTTAAATTTCTTTCTTATTTTTCCTCTTGTACTGCTTATTCACTTTAATAAATCTTACAGTACACACACACACACACACACACACACATATTATATATATATATATTATATATATATATATATATATATATACTGTATACACACGAGGGGCGGTCAAAAAATAAGTTTACACGGAGTATAATTTCGTAACTAAAGGACCTACATTGATTATGTTTGTATCAGGTGAATTCGTTAATCATTGTTGGCAGCACTGCATGTCGATTCAGCTGCCATCTACCGTACATTGGTTATACGAGTGAGTTGAACATGGCGGCTCGACTGGAACAGTGCCTGCCCTACGGAGCAGTCCAGGACGTTTACGTTTAATGACCGCTCGTAAACGTTCTAGTGTTGAACAATATGCAGCTGCATTGATGGTTGTGCCTTTTTGCATGAAGTCTGCGAGCAAAACGCCTTTGTGGTCCCAAAACACGGTAACCATCACTTTGCCAGCGGACCTCACACTCTTGAACTTTTGGTCGCGGGGACCCAGGGTGTTTCCATTCCATGCTGGTACGTTTTGTTTCCGGAGTACGGTGATGAGCCCATGTCTCGTCTCCTGTGACAATGCGCTCGAGAAATTTTTGACCACTGACAGACTCACTCAGAATATCGTTGCAGAAATGACAGGGCACTGTTCCAGTCGAGCCGCCATGTTCAACTAACTCGTATAACCAATGTACAGTAGATGGCAGCCGAATCGACGTGCAGTGTTGCCAACAATGATTAACGAATTCACCTGATACAAACATAATCAATATAGGTCCTTTAGTTACGAAATTATACGCCGTGTAAACTTATTTTCTGACCGCTCCTCGTGTGTGTATATATATATTAGGGTGTCTCTTATTTTCGAAATGTTGATGTTTTTAGGTTGCGCCCCCTCAACCAGTTCCATTGGTTGAAAACACATCCCATATAAAAATGTTTGGGATTGAACAATTTTTAGAGGTTGCCCCCGCTTATTAAAGTTCATAAAATATAGCTATTATTTATGCAATTAATATTTGAAATTACTAGCAGTTGTCAAGTATACTAAACATGTTTTTAATTAATTAATCATCATATTTATGATGAATTCAATTAAATGAATATATTAGAGATAATTGTCAAGTTTGTAGCTGAAAATATTGCTTGATAAGACAAAATCAACCTGTTTAAACATGTTTCATCAAGAATGCTCCAGATTATGTTGCAATTGTTTATTTGTCATCATTCAGTGTTCTGCTGTCATAAGTAAAAGGTGTGTAACTGTGTATCACTATACTTCTTTTTTGCTATTATCAGATAATAAACTATGTTATTTATATTTTTCACAATTATTTATTTTTTGCTATTATCAGATAATAAACTGTTATTTATATTTTTCACAATTATTTATTTTTTGCTATTATCAGATAATAAACTATGTTATTTATATTTTTCACAATTATTTATACTGATTTTGTTATTAGTGTTTGAAAAAAATTTAATGAATTTAATGAAAAAATTAGAATTTATGCTCTTATACACATATTATGAAGTTTTAAACAATGTTGCTATTTGTCACAAAGAATTTAATTTAGTTCAATGGAAATTTTACCTGACATGTGTTTCATGATCTGTGTTTCTATCAGTGGCGTCACTAGAGGGGTGCGGGGGGTTTTTGTGCAGTGTTTGAGCAGAAATTTATTATTTTTTATAAAAATATCCCTGTAGTTAGTTATAACAACAAAAACATTTTTCGTAAGCCCAGCTTACATGTATCAATATACCTACAAGGCTAAAACTCTATGCTAATTTACTTTTTGAACCTTCTAATGCGCTCCGGTCAGAGCTGTCATTATTACCCAATTACAATGACGCTTCGAATCACGTGGTTTCGTCTGCACGCTCTACAAGCACGCGCTGTTGTTTTCGTTGCTGCTGGTGTTTTTATAGTCGCTGATTTTGT
Organism: Bathynomus jamesi; assembly: GCA_023014485.1. NCBI lineage: Eukaryota > Metazoa > Arthropoda > Malacostraca > Isopoda > Cirolanidae > Bathynomus > Bathynomus jamesi. The sequence continues at coordinate 82,311 of JAJOZX010003525.1, read as the reverse complement.
CAAATTTTCTGTTGTTTTAGCTACAATATTGTGGTAATTAGTATTTGTGAACCTATATCAATAACTTTTTTGAGAATGAAGTAGTAATTAAAGGAAAAGAAGGAGAAAAATAAAAAAAGGCTTCCGCTCAGTTGTTGCAGCCTCTGTCTTTATGATGTTGCAGCCTCAAATTTATGAGTATATTTCCATATGCATTTGTCTACAACTTCTACATTATTTGGGCCGTTATTGATTATGCAAACCTAATCCATTAATGTATCTCATGTAACGGTAAAGTTTAACGTTAAAATGAACATAATTTTGATGTAGTTCTTAAACGTTTTTACTTCGAATTCTATTGTTTTCTTACCGAATTTTCACTTTAACCACATGAAACTATGTAAATGTAAATACATTTAGGCTGTGCGTATGATATTGTAATTTAAAGGAGTAATTTTAATTTTGCTAGTTGTTTATGTCACTACTATTGCCATTACATTCAGTGATATACGGGAATTACGATTTACGAGTAACATTAGTACAAAAAACATTACTAAGGATTCTGTATGGTCTGGTACGGGAGGAGGTCCATGGGGGGGGGGTGACACCATGAGTTACCGCACTGGGTGACACCAACCCTAGTGACGCCACTGTTTCTATTTCCAATAAAATAGCAAAATATAAATTTCTACTACAAAAATATTTATTCCTTGTTTCTTAGATTAAAAAATAATAGGAATAATAATTGAGAAAAATACGTTAGATTTATAAAATAGACCAAATTAACTTTATGTCTACCAAATTTTTTTTTTTTTGTAATTTAAAAAAGTCAAAACAGTGATTTAGCCCTGCTCTACAAAACCATAACACTACATTAATATTTTGTTTTCTTATTTTGCAGATGAATACAAGAAGACCATTCTATTTGCTCGGATCTACAGTAGATGATATTAAAGGCTCAAAGCTGCCCCCATATAGGCAAGCTTTTGGTTATTTTATGCACCTCCACAGAGAGAAAAACATGACAATCCGCGATGCTCTGCGTCAATCTATTCGAGCCACAATAGTTATCTGGGATAAGGCCAATATTCCTACTCAGCAGGAACCTCGTGCCATGAAGAAGTTAGAGAATTTCTTTAACGAATGGACTTGCTTAAAGAAGCATGCTTCCAGAACAAGCCAGAGCCATAAAACCAAGGAGGCTGATTTTGTAGAGCGATTGGAAGATCTCTTTGACATCGCCCATGGAGACGCTGAGAAGCTGATCAAGAATCGTGAGGACTGGGAGTTCCTTCAACTGCAAAGACAAAAAGGTCGTCCTGGCTCAATCGGTGGTGTGGACACTGTACATCTTCACCGCACAAAAAATGCAGTCAAACGGTTGGAAGCTGAGGCAGAGAGAAAAAGAAAGTCAGAATCTTTGATGGAGGCGTCTACTAGTCAAGTTGTACTGGCTTCTTCCACATCTTCCAGCAACACTGATGAAAGTGAGAATGAGGAGGAGGAGCCCAAAGGAGCTTGTGCTTTACCAAAATCTAAGAAAAAACGAGGCATGAAAAACATCATGACTATTCAGATGTCTGCTGCCCTGGATCGTACACAAATTTCCTCTAGAAAGGCAACATTTATCCTCGCAGAGGCAGCTAAAAGCTTTGGTTTGGACGCTTCAGATTACAACATAAACCAACATTCTATCCATCGCCTTCGAAATAAGAACCGAGCTCGTCATGCTAAAGAACTTAAGGAGCATTTCCATGGAGAATGTTCTATGACAGTCCACTGGGATGGCAAGATGATGGAGGACCTCACCTCGCACAAGCACATTGATCGTCTCCCAGTACTTGTGTCAGGACCTGGTGTTGAACAGCTGCTTGGTGTCCCCAAAATCCCAAACTCAACTGGAGAAGCACAAGCTGAAGCCGTCTTTAACTGCCTGAATGAATGGGGAATTACAGAGAGAGTAAAAGCAATTTGTTTCGATACAACAGCTTCAAACACGGGTCAATATAGTGGAGCCTGTGCTCTCATCGAAGCAAAATTGGGACATGATGTTTTGTACTTGCCTTGTAGACACCATGTTTTAGATTTATTGTTGGGAGCTGCATTTGAAGCAACATTGGGATCTACATCAACTGGTCCAGAGATATTGATCTTTAAGCGTTTTCGTGACAATTGGACTTCTGTTGATCAAAGCCAGTTCCAAACAGGTGAGACAGACACGATTACTAAAGAAGCAATTATCCAGTCTAAAACTGAACTAATTCAGTTTGCTAGATCCCAGGCACCTATGCTACGGGATGACTATCAAGAACTTTTGGATCTGTCCATCATCTTTCTTGGAGGTGTCCCCAATAAAGGCATCAAGTTTCGTGCACCAGGTGCCATGCATCGAGCTCGCTGGATGTCCAAAGCGCTCTATTCTATCAAGATGTGGCTTTTTCGAAACCAGTTCAAGATGACTAAGACTGAAGAACGAGGAATTCGAGATCTTTCCCTTTTTTCTGTTCTCATCTATATGAAGGCTTGGACAACATCCTCACTCCCTATTGAAACCCCATTTAATGACTGGCTCCTTATGAGGTCATTGATTAATTATCCTAACAAAAAGATTTCTGATGCAACTAAAAAAAAGCTCTCTAACCACTTATGGTACCTGTCTGAAGAAGCAGTTGGTCTTGCTTTCTTTGATGAGCGAATTACTACAGATGTAAAGAAACGCATGGTAAAGGCATTAGAAGATGAGTCCACTGATAGACCACCCAAGCGTCCTCGGATTCCTGAATCGACCTTCTGCTCTGGTGAAGGACTACACCAACTTGTTACAAGAAATACTAGAGAATTCTTTACTAAGCTGAATTTGCCAGAAGGATTTCTGAACAAGGCACCCAGCACTTGGACATCCAACTGTGAATATTTAAGGGCCAGAGCTATTGTTGCAGCTCTATCTGTTGTAAATGACCGGGCAGAACGTGCAGTAGCTTTAGTTCAAGAGCTGAATAAGAAATTGACAGTGGGGGAAGAGCAGCTCCAGTTCCTGCTCCAAATTGTTGCAAAACACCGCCAGAGTCACCCAGTTCCATCAAAAACTGTTCTTCTCAAAAAATAACCATCAATGAGGTCGCACCTTAAAATACACCATATTGTATAATCATTGTATATTAAATAAATGTTGTATAAGGAAATAATGCTAATTAAAGTAATTAAAGTATGTAAATAGCACTGGCATTTTGAATTTATCTCTATATAATAAACTAATGGTTTTTTTTTGTAGCAATGCTTCATTGCTGATTGTATATAAAAAAAGAGCCAGGAAGGATTTTGGATAGGAGAAAAAGGATTGGGATAAAGAAGGATTGAGGACCAAAGGATGGATTATAACAACATCAAGGATAGGTTAGAAAAGGATCAATGATAAATAAGAAGGCCTATACTTATAAAAACGAATCAAACTAAAAAAAGAAGGAAGGAATTATGTGTATAATGAGCATAATCATATGTCAGGAGCTATTATGCCATGGTCACCATTTTTATTAGCCGGGGGCGACCCCTAAATATGAGCCAATTTGTGTCAAACTTTCAAGTTTTAGTTTTTATGCTAAATGGAACTATTTTAGGGGGCGCAGATAAAATAATTCAACATTTCAATTTTTGACTACCCAATAAGAGACACCCTAATATATATATATATATATATATATATATATATATATATATATATATTATATATATATATATATATTATTATATACAGAAGCTAAGGCTAACAAAGACCCAAAGATCCACTCTAAGGTTCGCCCGAGAGAAAGAACAGAGTAGGAGTTAAAAGAAGAGAATAAGGGGTTACGTAAGTAGCAAAACCTATCATTCGTGGGTTAACATTCATTCAGAAAAAGAGAAAGAAAGACTCACCATCATCATCCGCCGGCCACTGCCGACAAGTCGGAAAAATAGTCGAAGAGAATAGGAAAGGGGTGAAAGATGAAAAGAAGTAAAATAAGAACGCTTACAAACCATGCAAACAGTCTTAATTCAAACACTGTCATACCGTCATACACTGTCATACTACAGACATGCAAGTAAAGAGAGGATAAGAAAAGAAAAAAAGTATGAAGAGTATAACAAAAAGTGGGTTAGTTTACGCTACGAGCTACATCTAAGTTCGTGTTAGTCTAATATTTTTTTTAATATAATTTTATTGTTGGCATATTACACACTGACATGTCACAATCTGGCAGTAATCGTCAACAGGCTCATCCTCGACCATTACCGCAGAGCTCCTGTTGCTAATTGCTTTATTATTTTAAACGACGTTAATATTTTTAAAATGCCTATCTAAACGGTTTTTAAACATATTAACGCTGGTAGAGTTCACGACGGACGCGGGAGGATTATTCCATTTATCAATTACTTTAAACGTAAAAAGTTTTTAGCGATGTTAGTAATGAAACGTCTGCCACGTAGTTTAAATCCGTTATTACGAGTATTGCTATTATCGAAAATGAACAATTTGTCAAAATTTACGTTATCGATTTTATTAACGATTTTGAAAACTTCAATAACCTTCCCCTTAATCTCCTAGTTTCGAGTGAATGCAAGTCTAACTCTTTAATCCCATCTTCTTAAGACTTGTTGTGTAGTGACGGAATTAGTTTCGTGGCGCGTCGCTAAGCCCTTTCTACTGTAACCTATCAATATCCTCACGCAAATACGGGCACCAAAACTGAACGGCATATTCTAAATGAGGCCTGACTAGGGACTTGTGAAGGGGCAATATAATATTCTTCGATTTAAATTCGAAATTACGCGCTATGAAGCCTAACATACTATTAGCTTTTGCGCAAGACTCCAGGCACTGGTTCCTTACTTTTAAATCCTTGGATAAGCGTACGCCTAAATCTACTTCCTCGTCAACGCTCGCTAACTGTCTATCATCCATCGTGTACGTGTAATTGTTGTTACGAAAACATATATGCAAAACTTTACATTTGTCTACGTTAAATTGCATCTGCCATTTATCCGTCCACTCCATAATCCTACTTACATCGTCTTGGAGCCTATTTCTATCGTCCACGTTAATAATTTTACCGCCTATTTTAGTATCGTCCGCGAATTTTGACCCGTTACTGGTCAAGCCTACATCTATGTCGTTAATGTAGATTCCGAATAGCAATGGGCCTAACACTGAACCCTGAGGGACAACGCTACCTACATCCAACCACCCCGACTCCCTACCATTAACAACGACCCTCTGTTTCCTGGCACGAAGCCATTCATCTAACCAGTTAGCTACCTGACCGCATATACCGTGCACTTTAACCTTCGCAATTAATCTTCTATGCGGAACTGTATCGAACGCTTTTTTAAAGTCTAAATAAATTACGTCAGCCGCTCTATGCCTATCGTACTCGCGCACTATTTCGTTATAAAACTCAAACAAATTAGTTAAACAAGATTTATGGCGTCGAAACCCATGCTGACTACTATTAATCAAATTGCGCTTTTCTAAGTGATCGACGATACGATCCCTAATTACAGATTCCAAACGTTTACTGACAATTGACGTTAAGCTAATAGGTCTATAATTGCTAGCTACTATGCGGTCGCCTTTATTAAAAATGGGCGTGACCTTAGCTAATTTGAAGTCTTCAGGAATAATGCCCGCTTCCAGTGACTTATTAAAAATTTTTTGTTAAGGGCCTACGCTAACGTCTTTGAAATCTTTCAAGTGTCTAGGATAAAGCGCGTCAGAGCCTGGAGCCTTGCTAACTCTTAGCTTATCGATATAATGCGCAATCTCACCCTCGTAAACAGTTATTTCATTCAAAATAGTCTCGCTACTAAATGGAACGATATCGTCCACGTCGGGGACATTATTTACGTCTTCTACGGTAAAAATTGTCGCAAAAAAGTTATTGAAAATACCCGGCATCGCCTGAGCGTCGGAAGCCAAAGTGCCGGTAGCGTCCACTAGAGGGCCTATGTTATCTTTTATCGCTTTACGATTATTCACGTAGTCAAAAAACTTTTTCGGATTATGTTGAGTATGTTGAGTAGGTGCAAGGAAAGCTTAACTTAATAATGAAGAGGAACAACAGAAAGATGGAAAAAAATTTCAATTTTTAATTTACACCGACGTTCTGGAATATGCATTATTTCATCATCAGACCTAATAAATATAAAAGAAATAGGTTAGAATAACGAAGTTAAAGTTTAAAAAGTTAAAAGTTTATAGTTAAAATTACAAAAAGAAAGACTAGAACAGAATTAAAATATAAAAAAAGGCAAAATAATTAACTTAGTTCAAACATTAAGAGCTTAACCGAAGATTTATCGGAATTCAGATTTGGTTAAGGTTGTGGATAAATAATAAACTTAAAATCATTGAATTTTTATTTATTTATAAACTTAAACCGAATTATTAATAATTATTCGTGTAACCTTATTTATGGCATTTTTACCTCCTTTTCATACAATTTACTGACTCTCTCTCTCTCTCTCTCTCTATATATATATATATATATATATATATATATACACACAAACTCAGAATGGTCCCCTGAGAAACTTATATGTTAAACACAGACCGTGCATGGAACAAGGAACTCTTCTGGTGAGGGAAGCTATTTATGGGACCTCTTTGCGAGAGACCCGTTGCCCACGTCGGGCTTGCATCATGAAAAAGAAAAACTATGGTATTTGTCATTTACCATTACTTATTCGGACTATAGTGGATTTAATTTTCCCAGAAGAGTTCCTTGTTCCATGCACGGTCTGTGTTTAACATATATATATATATATATATATATACAGTAACGGAATTCCAAAGGGGAACTGCTCTATTTTGGTACAGGAATCATCCTTAATTCAAGTGTTTATTATCTTGTTCCTTCTTGCAAAATACTTCACAAAAATACGATCAGATTGACAGAAATAAAGTAAAGAATATTCTCTCTTATTTATTTTCCAATGTGGAATCTTTGTGGCTTTATTTTGTAGCTTAGCTTATCTTTCTACCTTAAGAGATTTGTGTTATAGAAATGAATATTTTTACCCGTTCTATTTTTGTATAAAAATACATTGTTATTTGTCCTTATATTTTGCTCTTGTTTTTATTAGATTCTCTTCTCACTTTGTGTGTGTGTATATATATATATATGTGCAGTGTGTGTGTGTGTGTGTGTGTATATATATATATATGTGCAGTGTGTGTGTGTATGTGCAGTGTGTGTGTGTGTAATGTGTATGCCTCTCTGTGGTGTAGTCGTTAGCATCGTCGCTGAGTACGAATTTACCGGTCCTAGGTCGATTCCCGGCGATGACAGGGAGCCCTCAGTTTATCCAGCTGTTCATCCTTCCATACAAAAAAATTGGTTGGTAGATATTGCAGTACCCTGAGTAGCCTCGTGTTAATACGATGGACTACTGATCGGGAGGTCGTGAGATCGAGTCCGGGCAAGGAGTTTGCAATTTCTGATCACCCGTGGTGGGTCGTGGTTCTGATGTACGTTAAACTGTAAGTCAAAGGTGGACAACAAGTTTGATCATTAGAATGAACAATTCTGGCGGAAGCAAAATCAAGTTACTGAAGTGTGTGTGTGTGTGTGTATATATATATATATATATTCAGTGGGTGTAGTGGTTAACGTCGCTGACTACGAATCCATCGGGCCCGGGATCGAGACCCGCTGACGGCAAGCGGCGCGCAGCAAAACCCAGCTGTTCATCCTTCCACACAATAAAGAAATTGGTTGGCAGATATGTGGGTACCCTGGGTAGCCTAGTGGTTAAGATGCTGGGCTGCTGGTGGGACGTGGTTCGGATTCCACGTTAAATTGTAGGTCTAAGGTGGAGTGAAAAGCTTGACCTTCGTCAGAATGAACAATTCGGGCGGAAGCAAAACCAAGGTTATATATTTATTATACTGTATATACTGTACTGTATACAGTATATGTATATAACTCTATGGTTAATACTCCTATAATTTCAATACCAAAGAGAGACTTAATACTTTTGAAGAATTTGATAGACATATTATTTAATAATAATGATAATAATAACAATTGTGTTTAATCACTCATTAAAAATGTATATCAATGTGTTAATTGTTAAATATTATCTTCAATGAAATTGAGTTTTATACATGATAAACTTTAAAAATCATGTAAATTGGAGCTGAAGACGTGTACAACTGTACATATACTGTACTGTATATGTAATCAAACTGCACTTTCTACGTGATCCTATAAGGCCTATACTTGAAGTCCGTTTACACGGATAAACTAACTGAAGAAGCCTTCGACATTATTACAATAATTCTTAACGGTTTTATGAACTTTGTTTATAAGTTTTCAGGGCAACGAAAATAACATGGAAAAGGATACTTTCGAGTGTCAGTTAGTTCACAAAATTATATATATATATATATATATATATATATATATATATATATTAGGGTGTCTCTTATTGGGTAGTCAAAAATTGAAATGTTGAATTATTTTATCTGCGCCCCCTAAAATAGTTCCATTTAGCATACAAACTAAAACTTGAAAGTTTGACACAAATTGGCTCATATTTAGGGGTCGCCCCCGGCTAATAAAAATGGTGACCATGGCATAATAGCTCCTGACATATGATTATGCTCATTATACACATAATTCCTTCCTTTTTTTTAGTTTGATTCGTTTTTATAAGTATAGGCCTTCTTATTTATCATTGATCCTTTTCTAACCTATCCTTGATGTTGTTATAATCCATCCTTTGGTCCTCAATCCTTCTTTATCCCAATCCTTTTTCTCCTATCCAAAATCCTTCCTGGCTCTTTTTTTATATACAATCAGCAATGAAGCATTGCTACAAAAAAAAACCATTAGTTTATTATATAGAGATAAATTCAAAATGCCAGTGCTATTTACATACTTTAATTACTTTAATTAGCATTATTTCCTTATACAACATTTATTTAATATACAGGGTGTCCCGTAAGTCTGGACCCATAGGGAAAAATAATAAAATTACAAAATAGTCCAAAAATTTATTACATAATCTGTTCAAAGTGTCCGCCGTTGTGTCGCACACATAGTTGAAGACGCAATCTCCACTGCGACAGCACTTTCTGAATCACAGTCGCAGAAATTTCTTGACACGCCTCCACAATGCGTGCTTTAAGGTGGAAAATGTTCTGAAGTTTGACCTCGTACACTTTGGCTTTCAAGTGGCCCCACAAATAAAAATCAAAAAAAAATAATAAAAAAAATAATATAAAATAATAATAATAACATAATAAAAAATATATTATAAATCCCTATGGGTCCAGACTTACGGGACACCCTGTACAATGATTATACAATATGGTTTATTTTAAGGTGCGACCTCATTGATGGTTATTTTTTGAGAAGAACAGTTTTTGATGGAACTGGGTGACTCTGGCGGTGTTTTGCAACAATTTGGAGCAGGAGCTGGAGCTGCTCTTCCCCCACTGTCAATTTCTTATTCAGCTCTTGAACTAAAGCTACTGCACGTTCTGCCCGGTCATTTACAACAGATAGAGCTGCAACAATAGCTCTGGCCCTTAAATATTCACAGTTGGATGTCAAGTGCTGGGTGCCTTGTTCAGAAATCCTTCTGGCAAATTCAGCTTAGTAAAGAATTCTCTAGTATTTCTTGTAACAAGTTGGTGTAGTCCTTCACCAGAGCAGAAGGTCGATTCAGGAATTCGAGGACGCTTGGGTGGTCTATCAGTGGACTCATCTTCTAATGCCTTTACCATGCGTTTCTTTACATCTGTAGTAATTCGCTCATCAAAGAAAGCAAGACCAACTGCTTCTTCAGACAGGTACCATAAGTGGTTAGAGAGCTTTTTTTTAGTTGCATCAGGAATCTTTTTGTTAGGATAATTAATCAATGACCTCATAAGGAGCCAGTCATTAAATGGGGTTCAATAGGGAGTGAGGATGTTGTCCAAGCCTTCATATAGATGAGAACAGAAAAAAGGGAAAGATCTCGAATTCCTCGTTCTTCAGTCTTAGTCATCTTGAACTGGTTTCGAAAAAGCCACATCTTGATAGAATAGAGCGCTTTGGACATCCAGCGAGCTCGATGCATGGCACCTGGTGCACGAAACTTGATGCCTTTATTGGGGACACCTCCAAGAAAGATGATGGACAGATCCAAAAGTTCTTGATAGTCATCCCGTAGCATAGGTGCCTGGGATCTAGCAAACTGAATTAGTTCAGTTTTAGACTGGATAATTGCTTCTTTAGTAATCGTGTCTGTCTCACCTGTTTGGAACTGGCTTTGATCAACAGAAGTACAATTGTCACGAAAACGCTTAAAGATTAATATCTCTGGACCAGTTGATGTAGATCCCAATGTTGCTTCAAATGCAGCTCCCAACAATAAATCTAAAACATGGTGTCTACAAGGCAAGTACAAAACATCATGTCCCAATTTTGCTTCGATGAGAGCACAGGCTCCACTATATTGACCCGTGTTTGAAGCTGTTGTATCGAAACAAATTGCTTTTACTCTCTCTGTAATTCCCCATTCATTCAGGCAGTTAAAGACGGCTTCAGCTTGTGCTTCTCAGTTGAGTTTGGGATTTTGGGGACACCAAGCAGCTGTTCAACACCAGGTCCTGACACAAGTACTGGGAGACGATCAATGTGCTTGTGCGAGGTGAGGTCCTCCATCATCTTGCATCCCAGTGGACTGTCATAGAACATTCTCCATGGAAATGCTCCTTAAGTTCTTTAGCATGACGAGCTCGGTTCTTATTTCGAAGGCGATGGATAGAATGTTGGTTTATGTTGTAATCTGAAGCGTCCAAACCAAGCTTTTAGCTGCCTCTGCGAGGATAAATGTTGCCTTTCTAGAGGAAATTTGTGTACGATCCAGGGCAGCAGACATCTGAATAGTCATGATGTTTTTCATGCCTCGTTTTTTCTTAGATTTTGGTAAAGCACAAGCTCCTTTGGGCTCCTCCTCCTCATTCTCACTTTCATCAGTGTTGCTGGAAGATGTGGAAGAAGCCAGTACAACTTGACTAGTAGACGCCTCCATCAAAGATTCTGACTTTCTTTTTCTCTCTGCCTCAGCTTCCAACCGTTTGACTGCATTTTTTGTGCGGTGAAGATGTACAGTGTCCACACCACCGATTGAGCCAGGACGACCTTTTTGTCTTTGCAGTTGAAGGAACTCCCAGTCCTCACGATTCTTGATCAGCTTCTCAGCGTCTCCATGGGCGATGTCAAAGAGATCTTCCAATCGCTCTACAAAATCAGCCTCCTTGGTTTTATGGCTCTGGCTTGTTCTGGAAGCATGCTTCTTTAAGCAAGTCCATTCGTTAAAGAAATTCTCTAACTTCTTCATGGCACGAGGTTCCTGCTGAGTAGGAATATTGGCCTTATCCCAGATAACTATTGTGGCTCGAATAGATTGACGCAGAGCATCGCGGATTGTCATGTTTTTCTCTCTGTGGAGGTGCATAAAATAACCAAAAGCTTGCCTATATGGGGCAGCTTTGAGCCTTTAATATCATCTACTGTAGATCCGAGCAAATAGAATGGTCTTCTTGTATTCATCTGCAAAATAAGAAAACAAAATATTAATGTAGTGTTATGGTTTTGTAGAGCAGGGCTAAATCAGTTTTGACTTTTTTAAATTACAACAAAAAAAAAAATTTGGTAGATATAACAAAGTTAATTTGGTCTATTTTATAAATCTAACGTATTTTTCTCAATTATTATTCCTATTATTTTTTAATCTAAGAAACAAGGAATAAATATTTTTGTAGTAGAAATTTATATTTTGCTATTTTATTGGAAATAGAAACAGTGGCGTCACTAGGGTTGGTGTCACCCAGTGCGGTAACTCATGGTGTCACCCCCCCCCCCATGGACCTCCTCCCGTACCAGACCATACAGAATCCTTAGTAATGTTTTTTGTACAAATGTTACTCGTAAATCGTAATTCCCGTATATCACTGAATGTAATGGCAATAGTAGTGACATAAACAACTAGCAAAATTAAAATTACTCCTTTAAATTACAATATCATACGCACAGCCTAAATGTATTACATTTACATAGTTTCATGTGGTTAAAGTGAAAATTCGGTAAGAAAACAATAGAATTCGAAGTAAAAACGTTTAAGAACTACATCAAAATTATGTTCATTTTAACGTTAAACTTTACCGTTACATGAGATACATTAATGGATTAGGTTTGCATAATCAATAACGGCCAAAATAATGTAGAAGTTGTAGACAAATGCATATGGAAATATACTCATAAATTTGAGGCTGCAACATCATAAAGACAGAGGCTGCAACAACTGAGCGGAAGCCTTTTTTTATTTTTCTCCTTCTTTTCCTTTAATTACTACTTCATTCTCAAAAAAGTTATTGATATAGGTTCACAAATACTAATTACCACAATATTGTAGCTAAAACAACAGAAAATTTGACAAAATCAGCGACTATAAAAACACCAGCAGCAACGAAAACAACAGCGCGTGCTTGTAGAGCGTGCAGACGAAACCACGTGATTCGAAGCGTCATTGTAATTGGGTAATAATGACAGCTCTGACCGGAGCGCATTAGAAGGTTCAAAAAGTAAATTAGCATAGAATTTTAGCCTTGTAGGTATATTGATACATGTAAGCTGGGCTTACGAAAAATGTTTTTGTTGTTATAACTAACTACAGGGATATTTTATAAAAAATAATAAATTTCTGCTCAAACACTGCACAAAAACCCCCCGCACCCCTCTAGTGACGCCACTGATAGAAACACAGATCATGAAACACATGTCAGGTAAAATTTCCATTGAACTAAATTAAATTCTTTGTGACAAATAGCAACATTGTTTAAAACTTCATAATATGTGTATAAGAGCATAAATTCTAATTTTGTCATTAAATTCATTAAATTTTTTTCAAACACTAATAACAAAATCAGTATAAATAATTGTGAAAAATATAAATAACATAGTTTATTATCTGATAATAGCAAAAAATAAATAATTGTGAAAAATATAAATAACAGATTATTATCTGATAATAGCAAAAAATAAATAATTGTGAAAAATATAAAAACATAGTTTATTATCTGATAATAGCAAAAAAGAAGTATAGTGATACACAGTTACACACCTTTTACTTATGACAGCAGAACACTGAATGATGACAAATAAACAATTGCAACATAATCTGGAGCATTCTTGATGAAACATGTTTAAACAGGTTGATCTTGTCTTATCAAGCAATATTTTCAGCTACAAACTTGACAATTATCTCTAATATATTCATTTAATTGAATTCATCATAAATATGATGATTAATTAATTAAAAACATGTTTAGTATACTTGACAACTGCTAGTAATTTCAAATATTAATTGCATAAATAATAGCTATATTTTATGAACTTTAATAAGCGGGGGCAACCTCTAAAAATTGTTCAATCCCAAAAGTTTTTTATATGTGATGTGTTTTCAACCAATGGAACTGGTTGAGGGGGCGCAACCTAAAAACATCAACACTTCGAAAATAAGAGACACCCTAATATATATATATTAGCGGTGGACCGGATGTCAGTTTTTCAACATCTGCGGATGAGGATTTTTTATTTCAATATCCGCGGATGCGGATATTTAGTTAATCTATCAATATAATATAGAATTATGAATATATGACATAATTTTTCAAATTTCGTGATATTACTATTATGGCAGGCAATGATATAAGAATTAAAAATAATATTAATGTTTTAATTATGATAAAAATAATAACTTTCTCAAGAGTTTCAGCCACAGAAAATTGAATGAAACAAGTTTCATTCAATTTTCTGTGTTTCTAGTTATTTATATTTTGAGGTTTATATATTTGTTTGTTCATTAATATAATTAATACTTTACATGAAATGTGCATGACTGGGCCTTATAAGCTACTTTATAAGCTAATTTAATTGTAAATTGCATAATTTATTAGAGGAAATATCCGCATAACATCCGCAGTCAGGAGTGCGGATGCGGATGTTAAAAATGATACGGATGCGGATATCCGGTCCATCTTGTCCCTAAAGATGTGAATATTTCACGAAAGCGCTCGAATTTCGTTTTTACTTTTCCTTTTCCCTGTGGTTGTTTGCTTATATATATATATATATATATATATATATAGGGATAGGAATATAATGATTCCTCTACTGAAAACACTAAGGTGCTACTATAGCGTGATTCCTACCGGTGACTTCGATACTATAGGGTGATTCCTACCCGTTTTGGTTCGAAACTATAGTACTGTAGAGTGTGATTCTTATCCAAGGTATAAATGAAAATATAATAAATATAAAATGCTATTTATTATTCAATTTTATTTATTTAAAAAATAGTTTCGGTGCTACTATAGTATGTGGTCTACCTACGATTGATTAGGTTTAGTCACGATATTTTCGTTAAAACTAACGAAAATATCATGACTAAACCTAATCAATCGTCAAGGGCGATGGACATTGGAATGTAAACAAGCAATTAGTAAACAAGGTAAGAAGCTATAATTAAAAGGTAGACCGCCGAATCGAGGTAGGAATCACGCTATAGTAGCACCAACACTAATCATAGCCAAATTGGAATACTGTTCGGTCCTAACATGCCCATATATAAAAAGAAGACATTAGACAACTAGAAGGGATTCAGAGAAGCTTCACAGCGAAGATCAAGAGGTGCAAAGAACTAAATTACTGGGAAAGGTTACGCGAATTAAACCTATATTCACTGGAAAGGAGAAGAGAGAGATACACCATTATTTACACTTGGAAAATAATGGAGAAACTAGTCCCTAATCTTACTCTGAACCCTGTAACTTCCCAAACAATAGTGGAAAGTAGAAAAGGAAGACCATGTCGTGTTCCCAAATGAAAGGCTAGGCAGGGAACATCCTTAACCCTGAAAGAAAATAGTTTTGTTGTGAGAGGACCAAAACTGTTTGATCATCTGCCCAAAGACCTAAGGAACACGAGTGGTGTTGCAGTGGACATCTTCAAAAGAAGATTAGACACCTGGCCCACAACAATCCCCGATGAGCCGGGCGTACCTGGCTATGTGAGGTGGAGAGTGCAAGCAACCAACTAACTACTTCACCAGGCCAACTTTATAATTAGTTTATAATTAGTTTCGGAATTAAGGGGTAACCTTGGTTTTCAAATACATGTTAGTTAACCCTTTCAGGTAGAGTAGTTTAAAAATAAAACCAACTTCTCCTTTTCCGTCCGTCAAATTGTAACGAGATTAACGTATAAATTTTTTTTTTTTAATTAATAAAAAAAACAAAATAAAAACAAAAATAATAAAATAACCTAATAAAATTTTTGGAGCTATTGAAGAATAGGGACCCCAGCCTTGTTTAGTTAGGCTTATAAGGCTAACTAACGAAAATATCACGACCTAACCTAACGAATCGTTAGGTTAACTGTACGCCCTTGACGATTGGTTAGGTTAGGTCATGATATTTTCGTTAGTTAGCCTTATAAAGCTAACTAAAGAAGGCTGGGGTCCCTATTCTTCAATAGCTCCAAAATTTACTCAACCTTGGAATGCATAGCGGGGTCCAATTGGATCCCGCTATGCACGATGATTTGATTAGTCTATGCAGTCTGAATCCAGGACAAAAACTCACTGGACAAAAACTCACTGGACAAAAACTCACCACTTAAATGCAAAAAAGGACAAAAACTCACCAGACAAATGTTTTTGCGAAATACATACACTCTAGTCTAGATCTGAAGATTTTAGACTCATTGTAGATAATTACTCTTCATCTTTTAAATTGTTTTGTTTTTAACCAAATCGGTATACTAATGTAGTTTTGGTCACTGATTTAGAAAATAACTTTCCTTTTTTGGAGAAATGAAAAACAATCGTGTTAGAGCACTTTAAATAATTAATGTGTTTTTTAATGAAAATATCATGACTTAACCTAACCAATCGTCAAGAGCGTACAGTTGACCTAACCTGGCATTCAATTGACCTAACTGGGCATTAATTTATAACGAAAGAGTGGTGGGTTGGTGAAAAATTAATATTGGTTGGTTGGTTGGTTAAAAACAACAATTTGAAAAATGAACAGTAATTATCTACAATGAGTCTAAAATCTTGAGATCTTAAGATCTAGACTAGAGTGTATGTATTTCGCAAAAACATTTGTCTGGTGAGTTTTTGTCCTCTTTTGCATCAAAGTTGTGAGTTTTTGTCCAGTGAGTTTTTGTCCAGTAAGTTTTTGTCCAGTAAGTTTTTGTCCGTGCCCCATGCAGTCTAGGGTTAAGTTTAAATGTACCAGCGAGGACCGACCTCTAGGGTGATTCTGGCTTTTTAAAAATTCGTAGTTTCCTCCGTTTCGTAGCTAAACTAGTCATTTCTTAATGGTCTCCCAAAAGATTTCGGATCACGTGAAGATCAGTGCCCCCCAGCCTTCGTTAGTTAGCCTTATAAGGCTAACTAACGAAAATATCAAGACCTAACCTAACCAATCGTTAGGTCAACTCTACGCCCTTGACGATTTAAGTCGTGATATTTTCGTTAGTTAGCCTTATAAAGCTAACTAAAGAAGGCTGGGGGCCCTGATCTTCAGGTGATTCAAGATTTTTTCCGTATTAAATTTTCTCTATTGATACCCATTACGAATTTCTACGTCAATTCTTCCCACTTGCAGAGTTTGTCAAACCTGAACCTACATTAAGTTAGGCTCCTTCTGAAACTAATTTCTCACAAATAAGTTAGGCCTTAATTAAAGATGTTTTGCTTCACAACTTTGTAAATTTTTTATATGCATTATAAAATTAATATAAAGGTTATTGAATTTAATGAATTCCAACAATCCGACTAGGCCCTAGGTTGGGGGTATTGGCCCTCAGGTCCGGACAAAAACCCCCTGGACAAATTGCTGGGTAGGGCAAGTCAGGTGTCACATCTAATCTGAAAAGATCAGAAGATATTTAGGTGAAATAACCAATATTAACCTGTTAGGTCAACTGAATGCCCGGTTAGGTCAACTGAATGCCCGGTTAGGTCAACTGAATGCCCGGTTAGGTCAACTGAATGCCCGGTTAGGCCAACTGAATGCCCGGTTAGGTCAACTGTACGCCCTTGATGATTGGTTAGGTTAAGTTGTGATATTTTCGTTAGTTTAAACGAAAATGACGAGAGCTAAAATACATGAACTATAAACTATAACATAAACTAAACTATAAACATAAACTGTAAATAATAAAGAATAAAAATAATGATTAAAAAAATTCTCATTATTTTTCCTAGGGGTCTTTTGTTCTAGGGGGCTTTTGTTCTAGGGGGCTTTTGTCCTACACTCATTGGCCATAGGTTAAGACCAGACTGTAAAATCTGAAAAATTATTGCTGTCCAAATTGCATAACTCTCGCTCTCGATTTAATGAATTAGGACTGTGCAGCTATGATACGAAGTTGAGCCTATTAGCCCTAAGCTAAGACCAGCCTACAAAATCGGCAAAATTTTCATGCGATGCTCCCATTTTTGGAAAAATTCTCGCTTTCCAAATTGTGAAACTCGATCAGTATAAAAATTCTCTCATAATATTGAAAAGTCTCACGTTAATGAACTTTGAAAAAAAAAATTCTCATGTTAGAGTCCAAAGTTAAATCGTTAAAACTTTTATCTATAACACCTCAGACGCGAGTAACTTCAAGTAAAACTCTCCTGATGTGTCAGCCGCGAGAGTGTTATGGAAACAATCTTCGTAAGATACATACAAAAATTTTAGCAGATTTTGCTGTCCTGGGCTAAGCAAGTACAGTATGTTAAGGTTGACTGAAAGACTGGATTCATGCCGGACTTATAGACCTAATATATTATTGGTTTTCATAATTAAATTAGGTGTATGTTATGGGTAAGAGGCGGTCTTAATTCTTCAGTTTTGTCCAAAATCAACCTAAGCCTAAATAGAATTCAGAGATAGTCGTACGTATAATGTTATATTATTTACTTACTTTATTCATTTTAGCAAACTAATACCTCATTTTAACTTTAGATAGGTAATCTGGGGAATAAACGACCCCACGCTTCAAGATTACCTTCAGTGAAACTTTGTTTGATGATTACCTATCTAGGGTTAATGGATCTGAATGTTAATAAGTTAACCTTATTTCCAAATTACATAATAATTTATTTATGGTGAAGTGTACGGAACTTTAAAAGCTTGTCCCATGGATAGTTTTGCAGCTACACCTTATATATATATATATATAACCATGGTTAACCTTGGTTTTGCTTCCGCCCGAATTGTGTAGTCTGACCAGGGATGGGAAACTGATAAATTTTTTAGTCCAGTTTTCGATTTCAGTTTAAGTTTGCAAAAATATCGATTTCAGTTTCGATTTAAGTTTTTCAGTTTTTTCGATTTGAGTTTATTTTTCGATTGAAGTTTTATATTTTTCGGTTCGATTCAATTTAAATTTCGATTCCAGTTTTTTTTTCAGATTTCTTTAAGAATTTCTTTGTACTATTTATATTATTTTTGGGGGGGTGACCCTATCGACAAATTCAGTTTTAATTTCATATTTGTATTTACATTCGAGTTCTGTTTTTCAAAGAGAATTTGCTTTAGTAACTATCTTTACTTTTGTATGATTAAACATGTAAGCATCTGTAGCCAACTGAATCAGCACGAAACAATTATCTTTTTTTTTTTTTACTTATTCGCTTCATTTCTTTCACATAAAGTTTTATTTAACAAAAAACTTTCAATTCCAAATGTTTTATTAATTCGTAAACTTTTTAAATTTTAAAGCACACGACATGATTAAAATATATAAATAATAGTATTGGAAAGGAGAATAAAACAATTAAATGCACCTCTGTTTATTAAATACCAAATACAAATACCTCGTAAACTCGCGTGTTAAAATTATAAAATTAAAGCGAACAATTAAAATATTGTCAATGTTTTCGGGCAACAAATTGTCTCTTTGAGGACTTAAAATCAATCTGAAAAGATAAAAAAGCCGTTCCACACTACGGAACTAAAAGCCGTTCCACATCGAATTAAAGGATAAATGGATATTTTAAATCCATACACATGTTAAGTCGGAAAAAAAGGAAAATAATTCACGTTATTTATATTTTTTCGCGATCCAAATGCTCCTCAAAACTGAAACGCAAAACTGTTATTTTTAATCTATTCGAATTCAGATTTCAGTTTTTGATTGTTTTTCAATTTCAGTTCGAATTTCGATTTTAGTTTTCAGAATTTTTTTCAATTCAAGTGTTTTTCAAGTTCAGTTCATAAAATAATATCGGTTTTATCAGTTTATCGATTCCAGTTCGATTCAGTTTCCCATCCCTGATATATATATATTGACAAAGTCAGATTTAATTTTATATTTGTCTTTGCATTCGATTCCTGTTTTTCAAAGAGAGAATTTGCTTTAGTAACTATCTTTACTTTTGTATGATTGAACATGTAAGCATCTATAGGCGTATGGGATCGCACTTTACTGGGGGGGGGGCGGAAAAAATTTGCCCTAAAAATTTCCAGGGTGCCCTGATTTCCGCATAAGCACTATGTGTAGCATAAAATAACACAAAGGTTCGAGTATGAGTAACATATATTAAAGCCTTTTTGATATAAAAAACATTACAATTTACAAAAATGAGAAAATTTTGTCACATTTCTAAATGAGAAACAAAACTACGGCATTGTAGTTGATATAGAATTCAGTAAGTCCTCAACTTACGTTTTAATTATTAACTACAAGTATAGTAGCAAGTAATTAATTCACCTCAAGAAGTAAAAAAAAACCAAAGGAATGTCAGGAAAAATCTGCCCTGAAAATTTCAGTATTTGCCCTGAAAATGCTCAATATTTGCCCTGAAAATGCTCAATTCCCGCCCTCCCCCACAAGACCTCCCGCCTCATACGCCTATGTAAGCATCTATCTATAGCCAACTGAATCAGCACGAAACACTCATCTTTATTCGCTTCATTTCTTTCACATGAAGTTTTATTTAACCAAAACTTTCAGTTCGAAATGTTTTATTAATTCGTAAACTTTTTAAATTTTAAAGCATACAACATGTATAAAATATATAAATAATAGATAATAGATTAGAGTAACATTCCAAAGGATAAACTTTTGAGTTGAAGTTTGGTCATTCCCACGGATTATCTCACTCACTTATGTTGATATAGATAGTATAGCTATTATCGAACTGAAAAATTTAATGGTAAAAAAAACTGAAGGCGTCCTTACCAAGTGATTAAACTTAGGTCAACGAAGGGAGCACAGTCATTATTGAAAAGTATTTTGATATGGGATAAAAATTTTCCTCCTTAATTCTTTTTCTTTCATTTTTAAATCCATTGTCTCTAGTACTTTCAGCTGCGTTATTTTCTACATCGAATTAAAGGATAAATGTATATTTTAAATCAATACAAATGTTAAGTCGCAAAAAAAGGAAAATAATTCACGTTATTTATATTTTTTTTGCAATCCAAATGCTCCTCAAAAGTGAAACGCAAAACTGTTATTTTTAATCTATTCGAATTCAGATTTCGGTTTTTGATTGTTTTTCAATTTCAGTTCGAATTTCGATTTTAGTTTTCAGAATTTTTTTCAGTTCGATTTTTTTTTCGATTTCAGTTCATAAAATAATATCGGTTTTATCAGTTTATCGATTCCAGTTCGATTCAGTTTCCCATCCCTGAGTCTGACGAAGGTCAAGCTTGTCACTCCACCTTAGACCGACAGTTTAACGTGGAATCAAAACCACGTCCCACCAGCAGCCCAGTGTCTTAACCACTAGGATACCCAGGGTACCCAGGGTACCCAATTATCTACCAACTAATTTTTTATTGTGTGGAAGGATGAACAACTGGAATTTGCTGCGCGTCACTGCACTGCCGTCACCAGGTCTCGATCCCGAGACTGATGGATTCGTAGTCAGCGATGCCAACCACTACACCACCGAGGCGCATTTTTTATTACTATTAATAAAAAAATATACACACACACACACACACACATACACATATATATATATACACACGAGAGACGGTACGAATGTATTGTATTTACGAATTGAAAAATAAGAGGAATTACTGTACTTTCGTACCTACCCTCGTGTATATATATATATATATATATATATATATATATATATATATATATATATATATATATAATAAACTTTACTGGCAGGAGACAAATCCCATATAAAAAGTACAATATTCATGAAGGTAACAAACGATATAATTTATTACACAATAAATTTAAATACTAAAAAGAAATATCAAGACAATGAAATGATAATAATGGACGTAAGTGAACGAGTAATAATAAAATTAACAACTACCCAGAGCTAATACTAGAAGCCATAAAGCAGGACTGATGAGTAGCTTGAGCAATTGGATTGTCTGAGTTTTGAATTCTTCGCATGAGACTGTACTGAGCTCGTTTTGTTACCTCAGGGAGGTTCAAAACGTTGCGGTTAGCGAACATTTGAGTAGCTGAGTATCTTGGAGGTAACTTATGCAGCAGTCGAAACGATATAAAGTAAATTTAGGGTTTTGCAAGAACCTTTTTTATAATTAACCCAGAGTTGCTGCCCATAAATATTAGTGCAGAAAGTACGGAAAAAAGTGTATTTAGCTTCGCTTGTACAGAATCTGAAGTTCCTTATAATCATGTTTGCTTCAGTATAGTGACTTTGATATTGTTTTCTTATGTCTGAATCGTCATTCAAGGAGCTGATAATAATTTGACCCACATAATTAAATTCTTCCACTTGGTTCGTCTCATTTTGAAACTATTTTCAAATTTTTTAAAACAGAATTTTGTGATTCACTCTATCATATGCTCTGCTTACATCCAAAAAACAACTAAAAATAGTTGGATTATTATCATTATATTTTAAAGCAATCTCCTTCAAAACATAGGTACGACTACACAGGTCAGTTGAGTGGGACCTTTTAAAACCAAACTGATTAGGAGACGTCCATAAATAAAAAAATAATTTAATCGTCGTAGCAAAAGTTTTTCGAGTAATTTTGAGAAGCAGGAGGCAACAGCAATAGGTCTGTATTTATCACTAGGTAGAATGTCTTTATATTTAATTTTGACAAGGGGTATGATATATACCCTCATAAACTTTGCAAGAATATAACTGTGAGCGAGCATGGCTTAGAACAATAATTGTCCCACAGCTTAATTTACCGCGTTTTTTCTGTAACTTAAATTTTTACGTATGGCGACATTATGTAAATTTTTAACATTTCTTTGCCAACCACTGACAACATAATCTTAAATATTTTTAAAATTTTTATAATTAATTTAAACGAATTAAAAATTCATATTTTATATTTAATTTATTGGCATAGTTAGGTATAAAAGTATAAACAGGGAGACACAAAAATACATCATATACAAATTTTGCGACACAACATGAGCTATCATCATTGATAAACAGCAAAGTTGCATTGCTACTCCGACTTCCCCCAATATTAGGCAAACAAATTTTATTTACAGTACATAAACTATGTAATGATAATTAAGCGTATCCTTTACTTATGCCATTTTCACATCCTTTTCATACAATCTCTCTCTCTCTCTCTCTCTCTCTCTCTCTCTCTCTCTCTGTTATTCTCTTACTTTCAAAGGCTTTTACATTCACCCGCTGACGATAAGCGTAAATATCGTAAACGGGTAAATATACGAAGTCCAAAATGGAATTCCAGATCCTGGCCGAATTAACCTGTTCAAAATGAATAAAATATAGATGAGGTTTGCCAAATATTCAACTTTTACTTTTTCATTTTTGCAATGAATTTATATACTGTGCAGGAATTTATTCACTGATTTTGTAGTGATATTATACAGTGACATTATATAGTATAATTTCACAACGCAATTTATTCAGTGATTTTGTACACTAAGTTTAATCAGGGAAATGTCCTTGGAGAGCAATATCACCGTCTAATTTTGTATAGTGAACAGCGACCTTATTCATTGTTTTAGTAAAAAGTAAAATGTCTCAGGAAGGAGGAAGCCTGTGCCGCGATAATCATTTGGGGGAATTTACGCTAATGAGCGACTGAAAGAGATCTCTTCAAAGCGAATCAAAATAGACACCAACGAGCATTTAGAAAATGAAAGATTTAGCTCAGTTCTCATCTCTCTCTCTCTCTCTCTCTCTCTCTCTCTCTCTCTCTCTCTCTCTCTCTCTCTCTCTCAGAGATTTTGGGTGTTAAAAATATAAAATTCCTTTATTTCGCTAAATGATCATTCCTTATTACATAATTTTCTCAAATATAGAAAAAGAGTGAAATTGGTTTTAAAATAAAGCTTCATATTTCATTCAAGAGTTGATAAATAATTGAAAAGGATTACAGTAACTAAATCCATTTTTATGATAATATAAGGAACAAGATCAAAGCATTTTTAAATTAACTGAAATGAAATGCAATAAATAATTGGGTATAATTCTCTTTAATTGATGGACGAAACGTTTTAACCTGACGAAGCGCGAATTTAATTATTAAGTGCTTCAATAAATGCATTTCCCGAAAACGAACTGAAGCTGGGCAAATAAGAGTCAGAAAGTCCCTTAATTTCACTGAGGTTGTTTGGAAGTGGGCAAACTCTTCAGAAGATAAATATTATATCAAAATAAAACAAATGGAACTGAAATTCATTTAAAAAGTAAAATATATTAACTTTATTATGAAATGAAATGGAATTAATAATGATTCATGATGAATTTGGGTGTAATTTAATTCAACGAAGTTTTTGTATGTCAAATTAAAAAGGTCTTTCGCCATTCTTTTTTTTTTTTGTTACATTTTTGTTTCAAGTCATTTCATTTTTATCTCCAGTTCATTTTCTCTCTCTTTAAGTTACCACCTTTTTTCTCCTTCATTATTCTCTCTCTCTCTCTCTCCTCTCCCTCTCCCTCTCCCTCTCCCTCTCTCTCTCTCTCTCTCCCTCCTTCCTTCCGAGTTCATTTTGCATTTTTGTCTTTTAATTTACCCAAAAATTTCCTTATTAACGTTCCACTCCTCAACACCGTCACTCAAAACCCAGAATATAAAAATATTTCTCCTTCTTAATTGCCTCTCTCTCTCTCTCTCTCTCTCTCTCTCTCTCTCTCTCTCTCTCTCTCTCTCTTTCCATACCTTCAATTTTACTACTAATTTTTCTCCTATATCTCTTTCATATCACACTGTCTCTTACTATCTCCCATTTTCCATTTATTTGGAAAGTTTTGATTATTTTCTCATTAAATCTATCTTTAATTAGAATTAAGAAAGAGTTCCATTCAACTTAGTTGGATAACCATATTCGGCTTTAAAGAAGGACACTTTATTATGATGAATCCTTTTGAATTAATACCATTTTACGATAATACTATATTTCGTACCAATTACGAAGAATTACAGCTAATAAGCTCATAGTTTTTTTAATTAGGTTAAGCAGCACAAGGGTCATACGTAATTAGTGATTTTATATATATATATATATATATATATATATACAAGGTTTGGACAAAATAATGGAAACACTAGGCGCCGTATTTTCTGATATCATTAACGGCCTTATATACTTCACTACTTTAGTTCATTTATGAATGCATATATTATTGAGGACCTCTCCTGTTTTAATATGTTGATACTAGTTTTTGCTGTTCTTGTAGAATAAATAAAAATATGGTGTTTGGAAAAGGTGTTCATTGACTGTGAAAGGGGTATGATAGTAGGAGCACGTTTGGTTGTCTCAATATTAAAAAAAAATTCGCGTAATTGCCCCTGTATAATATCTCAAGAAACATTAATGAAATCAGAAATTACAGCATATATATATATATATTAGGGTGATTCAAATATGGGGGTAAAAAATTGTTTTATATATTTTAATGTGTTCAACCCTTTAAATGGTTCATTTCAGCATAAAAACAACTATCCTAAAATATTTTAGCAATTTTTTAATTTTTAGGGGTTGCTACCAGCAATTAAAAATTGACAGAACGACTTAAATTGTCAAATTTTTCCAATATTGTTGTACAGTTTTCCATACCACCCAGGAGCTACAGTACAAGGCGCATTGCTTTTTTTTAATGTGGAAAGCTCCCCGTAGGTCCTAACCATAACCACAAGCATGCATAATTAAACTAGCATGATATTTGAGACATTAGCTGTCCTTACTTCATCAATGTTTCTTTTTTTCTATCAGGGTAAACAGCCCTGTAGTTTTTCACTACTTGTAGCAAGAATTGTTTTTGATCTTCGTCATGTGTTAGTATTTTATTATATTCATCCATTAATTTTACTCCTCTTTCCGCTATATCATTCACGACTTTCCACTGTTTGATAGATTTCTTAGCGGAGTTATACTCTTCATCATTATGCCATTCTTTAGCATCTTTGAGTAAAAATTTTGAACTAAATTCTGTTATTGTAACGAATCTTTGAGCATTTGATGGGACAAAATCTTTTAATTTCTTCGTTGGAATAAGTGCAGGATCTAGAAAAGCCCGTTTTGCAGGAAGAGTTTCTGTTGTATTTTGCAAGGCCTTTACCATTTTGTTTTTTGTTTCAGTAGGCACTTCATCATCATAAAAGGCCAAGGCTACCAGTTCTTCTGATAGGTACCAGAGGTGACCTAACAGTTTTTTAATAGCAACAGATGCAATTGTCATTTATTTGTTTGTAGACTACAAGATTCTGTAATAATTCCAGATCAAGACGAGGAGCGCAAGCTGGCACAAGAGCTGTGAACCATGCCTTTACATATAACCGAGTAGCAAATAGACAGATGTCTTTTACTCCTTTTTTGTCTTTTACTGAAATTTTGAACCGAGATTTGAACATAAAATTTTTTAATGAATATATAATTTTGGCCATCCACCTAGCCCGATGAAGTCACGCTGGATGTTTAAATTTGATTCCACCTTTTGGTTCAGCTCCCAAAAAAATAATTGTTAACTGCAATAGTTCTAGGTAATCGTCTCTTGGTTGGAATGTATCTAGTTGATTTGCTGCAAATGTAATTATGTCATCTTTGATGTCATGAATATTTTCATAGATATCTGGATCTGATAATGCTGTTTCGTAGTCCTCCTTATTAATGCTTGACCATTTTTCTCTGAACTTCTTAAAAAGGACTATATCTGGGCCAGGAGATGGTGATAAAGACTTTGAAACAACAGCTTCCAGCATAATTTCAAATATATGGTGTCGACATGCCAGCCACAATAAATCGTTGTCGAATTTTTGTTCTAGAAGAATAACTGCACCATTTCTAGGACCAGTATTGGCTGCCGTTGTATCGAAACACATGCATTTTATTTGTTCGCAGATGCCCCATTCAAGCGATGTCTGATACACAGCATTTGCTGTCAGGAGACCAGTACCTGAATCCAGTTTAGGCACACCAAGAAGTTGATCAACGCCTTCTCCTGAAACCAATACGGGCAGACGGTCAACAATATGCATTCCTGTAATATCTTCAATTAATTTTCCATCCCAGTGAATTGTTAGGGGCACCTCTGGCTTGAATTCTTCTTTCAGGTTCTCTGCAATTTTCTTTCTATATTTTATCCTCTCTCTACTAATAGAAGAGTAGCTAACATTGTACTCTTCTGGATTTTTTCCTAGACTTTGAATTGTTGGCATTAAAACTAGAGACACATTTCTGTCACCCAATTTTGCAACATCAAGACTTCCTAATAATTTATCATCAAACAATTTTCTACGTTTGCCAACCTTACTTTTCCATGTTGAAGGTTGTGCAGCACAGAAACCAGATTCATCACTTTTACTCTCCTCTGATTCTGATTCTGATGATGTACTGGTGAGTATGACAGCCTCTTCATTCTTCTTTCTTTTGATCTCTTCTGCTTTCCTCTATTCATAACGTTGTTGCTTTTCTGCTGCTCTTTGCTCTTTTTTAGCAACAGTCTTATCAATGGTACCCATTTTTCCATGACGTCCTTTCTCACGTTGCATTTTCAAGAATTTCTTATCTTCTATTTTTATAAGCTGCATAGCATTCTCATGAGCAATGTCAAATAAGTTTTCCAGTTTATCTTTCCATTTTTCTTCTTTATTATTTAAATTTTGTGATCTTTCAATTTGTTTGCTTTGTTTTTCTTAAGCAGCTGCCATTCCTTCAGTATTCCTTGAATTTTATCTACTACATGTATTCTTTGTTTTGCTGGTATTCCTGCTTTTTTCCAAACTGCTAGCACATCATCCGCAGTAGAGCAGCATGATTCTCTAATGTCTTGCTTTTTAATATTTCTGTAGTGCATGAAGAGGGCCATCATTTCCTTCTCTGATGGTAATACGGATGTTTTTAGTACTGCAGAGGGCTGCCCAATTAGCCATACTTCAGTTTCTTTTCTTGTAGAACTTCTCCCAACTGAGCAACTGGGTGATGGTGAGTTAGGCCAAGCTTCCATAATCGATTAATTGGTATCAAAATTACGAGTTCCAAACAACAATTAAAAGCAAGCTAGTATATAAACCATTAATTAAAAATTCTGAAATATAAAAAATTAAACAAAATCATAAGTTGTAAAAACAAACAAATTGAAAAAAAGCGAAACTTTGACGCCTGGTAGCACATAGTAAATTTTATTTAAAATTCACCAAATTTGGCATACACTACTTTTTTGTCATAGGGAACAAAAATACAGGTGAACAATTAAAAAAAAAAAATTTGATTTTTTTGAATCACCCTAATATATATGTATATATAATATAGAGAGAGAGAGAGAGAGAGGGATAGATATATATATATATATATATATAAATATATATATATATAATGCTTTCTTTTGTAAAGAAAGGTTCCGGAACTCTACGATAAAATTCCTTCAACCTTTGACAGTTGTTACCCCACTTCCTGACCATCTGAATCCCATCCACTCTTAAAAAAAAGACTCCTTTCTATTCCTAAAAATTTGTCATGTAACAAAATAAATAAATAAATAAATAAATAAATAAATAATAAAATCAGAATGAAAATAAAAAATCAAACTTTTTTCTGTGTTGAAAATAAAACGTACCGGAACGCTGGGGATATATACAC
Source organism: Bathynomus jamesi (assembly GCA_023014485.1). Taxonomy (NCBI): domain Eukaryota; kingdom Metazoa; phylum Arthropoda; class Malacostraca; order Isopoda; family Cirolanidae; genus Bathynomus; species Bathynomus jamesi. Next base: position 54,223 of record JAJOZX010003525.1, on the reverse strand, counting down.
TTTAGGTTACTTTAGGTGAGTTTGAACGACGGTTCAGAATCGACTTGCGGTCGACCCCCCCCCCCCAGTGCAGCATCCCGCCTCATTTGCGGGATTTGGTGAAGGAGGGAATTGCATTCTAATCTCTTCCTGCCCTCGTAGCCAGCCACGCATGGCTGGTCAGGGACTTTGCATAGGAACCTGTCCAGCTGGTTCTTGAAGTTATTCAAGTCGGTGTGCTGGAGATTCCTCACTTCTTTTGGTAGGACATTGAAAAGGTTTGGGCCTCATATTCTGAGGCTATTTTCCATCCTCGTTTTCATGGCCCTTTCTCCCACCACCGCTGGGACCGTACAAAATCTGCCTCTTCTCTCATTCCAGTTTGTTTCTATTTCATTTCTAAGGTTAGGGACAAAGCCATCAAGTATTTTCCATATGTACATTATTGTGTACCGCTCGTGCCTTCTTTCGAGAGAGTAGAGTTCCAGGGATTGTAGTCGAGACCAGTAGTCTTCACCTTCCGTTTCTTCTATCTTAGACATAAAAGTCCTTTGTATAGCTTCAATGTTCGCAATGTCTCGTTTTCTGTATGGGCTTGTGAGTACTGAGCAACACTCAATTATTGGTAGGACTAGACTGTTCCATAATTTGAGCATGATGTTTACTTTTCTGCTACGGAAGCTCCTCCAGATGATTCCCATTATTTTTCTAGCCGTTGTAATTTTGATGTTATAGTGCTTTTTGAATTTTGCATCCGACGACATTATTACTGTAAGATCCCTGACTTGTGGATTTTGTGTTATCTGTTTGGCTTGCAGAGTTTTGTAACCTTTTTTCTGTAGCTCCTTGTTATTACCATATCTTAGAAGTTGGAATTTTTCTTCGTTGAACTTCATATTGTTGTCTTCTGCCCACTGGAATAATGTTTCAATGTCGTTTTGTAATTTTCTTATGTCATCTTCGTTCAATATTTCCTTACATATCTTTGTGTCATCTGCAAAACATGATACAGTACTGTCCTTAATATCTGCATCAATATCTGCAGTCATTATTATGAACAGTAGGGTGGAGTGAAAATGGCCCAAAAATTTTTTTTGGTGAATTTTAACTTACTTGAGGTTTTAAAAGTTGCCAATGGACTAATAGAACAATATGCAAAAAAGTTTATTAAAATCAGACAATCTTTTGATCGACCACCAGACGTTATAAATTTACAATAATATACGATTTTACACAAAAATACCTAAAATACGAGTAAACATCAGACTATATATTTTTAGTTATTTGGCACACTATTATGCTAACGATAGAGTCTGAGTTATGCATGCATGGTTAATCAGAATTGATAGTCACGTTTAGACTCAAGTTTCGGCTTAAGCTGCCGAGAAGCGACGCGAGCCCGAATAAATCCATGGCGGGACGTCTCGCCACACACAGCGGCTGAAGCTTCGGTAAACTAGGTTCACGCATCTTTCCACCGCCTGTGTGTGACAAGGGAAGCGAGGGAAGAGGACACTTGGTGAAATTTGAGCAGAGATCATGTCGTTCAATTCGTGTCCGTCATATCCATCGTAACAGGAGGCTCCGTCACGGTCAAAGTCTGCCAATCGACCATGTCCTGGTATTCGGTCGCGTCGAGGTTGAGCGGTGGCACTCGAAACCTGCGGATTTTGTTTGCAGACACATGTGATCTTGCCTTCATGATTCTTCTGAGTCCGAGTTCCCTTATATGTGGTCGCTCATCTGTGATCATGGCTAATAGCACGTTCTCGGGGTGTCCGCAGAAGCCGTTTCGCCGAATCACCGGGTCGACGACTTTCTTTAGAGAGGAGCTGAGGTACCGTGTTCTCACCATCATCCCGTGCAGATGTTTGGCTCCATCTTGCATGATGGCTGCGTCTTGATGGCGAACCATGTTGGGGCGTAGACCCGGATGATGAATGTGACAAGAGTTTTGATGTTGTTGGATGGTGCATCGAGGCCAACATAGAGGCGGAGGATTCTGTTGGCAGTTGTCAACCATCGCGAGTGGTTCAATGGTCCCGGTTTTCGCAATGCTAGATCACAGGGACAGTGTCCTTCACTGACAGCTTGACACATCTGCCACAGGTACTGCTGGTCAGTGCTCAGGTCCTTCACGTCAACATGCGGCAGTGGCTGTAATGGAGATATAGGTTCATACGATGTTATATGGAGTTCCGTGCATGCTGTGAGAGATTTCCCTATCGGTCCTGAGAAGCACTTAGGTCTGTAGTTGCCATCTAAATGCTGAAACAGGTGTCGCAGGGGGAGCTCGTTAGCATGTAATAAGCACACGAGCCATTGCAGCGGTTTTTGTAGTAATTCCTCAAGCTGCCGAATAACTCCGCCATTATGTCCAGTGTTGACAGCGGTTCCGTCGCATCCGACGACTTTCACACTGTCGAGATCCACACTTCGCGCAGCCAAGCATTCAAAGATTACTTTGGAAATCGCCTTGCTTGATCCACTTGACGGCGTCACGTGGCCAAAGTACGATGAACCTGGTTCACAAATAATGCTGACGTGCTCTTCTGTATCTCTGTCCCGGTGGCCATGTCCTGCGGTGTCTCGTACATTTTTCATCGTTCTATCCTTTCGACCGTCGAAGTACAATCCAGGCAAGTCTGTCATACTGCTGTCTAGTTTTGTCAGTTCTTGACGAGTTCTACTTCTTTCTCGGCGAATTTTACTACGATCAATGACTTTGGAGGTGTCATTTGTAGACACAATTCCAATGTCTTGTAGCACGGATGAGGCAATAACGGCTGCTGCTCGATCTGAGACGCCCGTTCTATCGCACGCTTTAGCCAAACATGGTAATCGTACAGTCATCGTCATTCTTTGACGTTTACTCTCCAGTGTCGATAGATCAGGTTTACAGTGTGACTTAGATAGGGTGTATTCTTCGTCGCTGTTGTCGGTGTCGTCGTCCTTGTCTTCCTCGTTGTAGCTTCCAGAATTGCATTGCTGCTTCGATTGTTCTTGGTGAATGCTGTGTCTTCTCGATTCACAGACTTTCCTGGATATTTTCTTCTGTAGCTTTGTTGTTTCCACCAAATCGCTGCCTCCTATAATCATCTTTCTGGCTCCTCTCTGGTCCTCTAGAAACTTTCTTTCTTTGAGTGGTACTTTGTCCGCTCTTTCGCACTTACAGCTCATGACGAAATCTACACATTTGCATTTGCTAATGTCGAAGAGTTTATCTGCGTCTTCTCTGAACTGTTCAAGTTGTTGCTTGTAGTTGTCGTTGTCCTTCCGAGCCTTGTATGGTTTCAAGATTTTCTTGTATTTCTCGTTGTACGGTCTGAGCGTTTCAATCACTCGTCCGTGCGTCACGGTCGGAAGAGACGCTTTCTCCCAAACAAGTTCAACATCAACGCAAACTTTTTTTGATACTTCGGCGAACGGTGGATATTTGTTATTCTTCGTTGTCAGCTGTTGTCTTGTATGGATGTAAGCCTTCATAACATCAGCGTAGGTGGGAAGAACATTTGTGGTATCTCGCGTGGCGCGCCAAAAATCACACATGCCGTCTTCTCCCTCGTAATAATTTCCATTCTGAAAAAAAAAAAACAATTATTATAAATTGTAAGCAATGTAAGACTATTAAAGAATTTCTGCAAGAAAAAGAAATATCAAATTAATACTGTCACACTCACTTGTCAAACACTATAAACAGATATCAATATGTAATTAACTTACTTTTAATATCAAGTTTCACGAAAAAATGATGATAACAGCACAAATAACCTTCAATTCTCACTGCCACATGTGCACTGAGCTTGGCGGAGCAGCCGCGCTTTGCATATTACTCACTCTCCCCCCACTCCCAATCTCCCATCCCCTCTGACTCACGGACTGCATATGTTATCGCACCAAATCACTACCATCACTGAAACTAGCATTAAATCAATGTATGGTTAACTAAACTCTTTCTTATCTCACTTACTCACATCAGCTCTAATAATTTGGCCACCCTCTGTAATTGCCATTAATTTACATTCCACACATGTTGTAATCTTAAATGCCAACCTCAAGTATGCAATAACACAGTCTACAGCAAACTAAGCTGTTAATTATTTGCATAAACATGGATGAAAGACCAGCATCTTGGATGACTCCTGATGGGCAAAGCGATCGTTAAAACATGAAATATGCCATATATTAAAATCGCTGGTGGTCAATCAAGCAATGCTTCAATTGTATTATAATTTCACATGCTTGTTTCTAAAGCCCATTGGCAACTTTTCCACACTCAAGTAAATTAAAAATCCAAAAATGATATTTTCACTCCACCTTAATGAACAGCAAGAGAGCTAATACTGTCCCTTGTGAGACAGAGCTCACGACTTCCGAGACTTCCGATTTAACTCCGTTTACCACCACTCTTTGTGTCAAGAAATTAAATATCCATCTTCCAAGCTTTCCAGTAATTCTCGTAATTTAAATGTGTTCTAGTCGATTTTTTTATAAATATTCAGTTTAGGTTTTCATTAAAAATAGCTTAAAGATTTTTTTTATGAATTTATTTACTGAAAATCTAAACTGAATACAGTATTTATTTTCCACAGGAGTAAAAATCACCGATTCGAAATAGAAAACAAAGGCGTAACCCGAGCCAAAGGACGAGCAATATTGACCTTTATGTACAAGTAGTTGAAATAACAATTACTTTCTTCGTTATTTTTCACATTTTTGGAATGCATTTATTAAAATTGTATTTATGAATGTAAAAGTGCATTAATATTAGTAATATTCTACATGAAAATGAATAAATTAACATGTTTTAATGATATCACATTCTGACGGCGTAATCAATCTGAGTAGTGATTTCACGAATAATAAAACAATGGAAAAAGAATCTTATGCTTTTATTTATAAGAACTATAATTGCATGGTGACTAGTTTGAAAATCAAATCTGCAAAAAGTGGCGGCATTTTCGATTGTAGAGTTACCAATTAGCGCATTTGTTTAATTTTCCAACTTAGTTTTACTTCAGGCTTAATGATAAGTTGTGAATTTGTGATTATCTTTGTTGATAGCGTATTAACTTTTTATCTTTTACGTACAGTGGTGCAAATATTTGTGTAAGTGACTAATTGTATAAATTATTTATTTAGATGATAAATTACCCTTTAGCAATGGCTGACGATCCAGATTTTGATATAATTCATGAATGAAAACGAAACCATTTCAAACGCTCACTTTTGATGAAAAAAGCTTCTAATACGCAATGGAAAGCCTACCCCAAAAATAAATTTGACCAAAGTGAACAAAGGATTTATAAGAAAATTTAATTACCAACTTTATGATAGTGTCCGTTGGTTGTGTGGTAGTAATTCAACAAACAAACTCTACTGTTGGCCATGTATATTATTTTCAAGAGAAAATTCTGTGTGGAGCGAAGTGAATAGAGGCTACGAAGATTTAAATAACATACATACGGCAATTTCACGTCACGAAAAAGCAGTAAGTCATATTCAAGCACATTTTGATTTGAAACAATTTGGAATAAGTCGAATTGACTTGGCACTTGACAAACAAAAGGAAGTTGCTATTAGTAAACACAATGAAGAGGTATTGAAAAACAGAGAAATTTTAAAGAGTAATCAGAATAACGTGTTTATTAGGGACACAAGAACTTGCATTTCGTGGTCATGATGAAAGTGAGTTATCTGAAAATAGAGGAAACTTCATCGAGTTTGCCCATTGTTTAGCTGAGTATGATGAAAAACTGGAAACGCATTTAAAGGGTGCTACAGTTTTTAAAGGACTATCTAAAACAATACAAAATGATATAATAGACTCAGTAAGTTCTGTACTTTTACATGAAATAAAAAATGAGCTTGCAAAATGCAAGCATGTTGCAGTTCTTTTGGATGAAACTTCCGATGTAGTTGTTGTTCACAACTTTCTACCGTTGTGCGTTACGTCAATGCGAATGGAAACATTTGTGAACGATTCTTAGGATTTACTAATGTAAGTGAAGGTAGAAGTGCTAACGATATATCCGCGTTGGTGTTGAAGGAATTAAATGAGTTGGGTTGTTTAAAAAAGTTAGTCGCGCAATCATACGATGGTGCTGCAGTTATGGCAAGCGAACTTAATGGTGTTCAAAAAAAGGTAAAGGATTCTGCCCCAGAAGCTCTTTTCATACATTGTTACGCTCATAAACTTAACCTTGTATTAAGCCAAGCAGTTTCACACATTTCTAAATGTAACTCATTCTTTTCAATGTTAGCCAGTTTATCATCATTTTTTAGCAGCTCTACAAAGCGAACAAACTTGCTTGATAGTATAGTTGGCAAACGCTTTCCTAAGCTTGCTCCGACAAGGTGGAATTACTCTTCTAGATTAGTTGAAACTGTCAAAGAGAATAGACAAAGTTTAAAGAGTCTCTTCGATTATATTCAAGAAAATCCAAAGATGTTTGATGATAAAACAAAGAATGAAGCAAGAGGTTTATCTGTAGCGTTGGACTCTTTTGATTTCAATTTTTTATTGAAAGTGTTTTCTAAAATTTTCCATTAACTGAGTATTTGTTTAAAATTTTGCAAAACAAATCTATGAACATCATTTTTGGCTCGAATACGGTTGAAATCACAATATCCAAAATTCAAGAAATTAGAGATTCGATGTTCGATGAAATATGGAAAACCGTTGTTGAAGATTTTGGTTTTCCTTCTCAAGAAAAAAAGTAGCACCCCAATAGAGACGAGCTACCGACAAGTCTACTTTGAACTTTGTGATAATATCATTGAGCAAATGAAAGAGCGATTTAAGTCCCTTAAAAATATGGAATTCTTAGAGCTTTTGGCTCCCAATAAAGTAAAGCCCAATGAACTATATTTTCCGGAAAAGGCTTATCAATCTTTGAAAGTAACTACAGTTCCTTTTTCGATTTTGTTCTCCTGAAATCAGAATTAACTGTCTTATTCTCTCACAAATTTTTTGGTCAAAATGATATTCATGAACTTCACAAATATTTACTGAACAATGAAATGATTGAAGTATTTCCGGAGATACATTCATTCATAAATTTAATCTTAACTTTGCCAATTACAACTTCGTCCGTTGAAAGATCTTTTTCGGCGCTAAAAAGAATAAAAACTTACTTAAGAAATACGCAAGAGCAGGCAAGGTTATCGAATTTAGCCTTAATTTCAATTGAAAAGTCTTTCCTCAAAAAACAAATGGAAAAAAGAAAAGACTTTTATAACAAAGTCATTGAACAATTTTGCAGAAAAACAAGAAGAGCCGAATTTCAGTTTAAATAATTTTAGGAATTGAACAAGGTAAGTAATAAATAAATGCTTTAAACCAATAATATACAATTTAATACTGTATATTCCAGTGCTTCATGTTTTTAATAAACTGGTGGTATCTTGTAAGTCATAATTGTCAATGTTTTATGGTTGGGATATGGGCATAAATTTCTCAAACATTATTTGTTCATAATAATTATTCCTATGCTTTGTACTGAAGTCATAGCATTAATATAATATTGGTTCTATCCTCGGTTACTACATAACTCATAAGAATACCATAAAAGACAAAATACAGCTTATCTAATATGTACTACACTGTAATGCATGTGACTGCATGCATAAGTAAAATTACCACGAGCCGCCACTGGTATATACTACATCTATGTTTTGTCCTCAACACAATGTTTCCAATATTTTCTCCTGGTGGTCTAGTAGCTGTGATAGGTATGATCTTCCAGCCCTGAAGCCATGTTGATTTGGGTTGCATAGGTCTTTTTCTTGTAAGTAGTAGGTAGTTTTACCTCTAATTATACGTTCAAAGCACTTTATAAGGTGTGAGGTGAGAGCCACTGGCCAATAATTCCTGGGCATTGCTCTGTTACCACCATTAAATAGGGGGCAATGTTCGCGTTCTTTAAGGGGAGTGGAATTTGTCCTGTGTCGAGTGATTTCCTCCATAGTAAGTATAGCGGTTTGGGAATACTCTCTTTACATTTCTTCAGAATAGGTGGTACTCCATGTGTCTGGCCCTGGCGTTGAATTGTCTCGTATCTGTGATAAGGCCGTAATTACATCTCCTTCCGTGAACTTGAAGCCCATTAATAAGTTTGTGCCGGAATTTGTTGTTGGTTGATTTGTATCTATGTCGAAAAATTCGTCTAGGTTTTCCACTTCTATCTCGGATTTAAGGGTACTAAACACAGAGTTAAATTGTTTCCTAAGCAGTTCGCTTATTTCTTTAGTCTTTTGCGTATTCGGCCTCCCCGTCTATCAACGGACCAATACTCTCCTTACACTGCATTTTCCTTTTCGCAAACGTGTAGAAGTATTGGGTTATTTTTTATGTTTTCTGCTACTTTGTTTTCCTCCTCGTTTGTCTTATGTATGAATGTTTGCTTTAGGTCCATTTCTATTTCGCCAAGTTTCCTCTCTAGTTTGAGTCTCTTTGCATCAGTTCTGCATCTGTGGAGATGTTTTACGTTTGTCTTCGTTGCCTGAATAGTGTCCTGATTTTCCTCTCGAGCTTGCTACGTTTTCTTTCTTGTCTCTCTGGAATATGTTTCAGTATTATAGGTTTGGTTTCAGTCTCTATTATACATAGTATTTCTTGTGGAGTCTTCTCGTGAAGTAGCAATTCCCAATTTACCTCCTTTAAATCTTCAGTTACGTTTTCCCAATTTACTTTCTTTGAATTTATGTTTAAGCCTTCAAATATTCCTTCTGACCTTCTAGGATGCGTTTTCGGACCTCTATGTGCTAATTGCAATTGTATATCGATGAGTTTCTGGTCGGAGAACTTTGTGTCCTTACATTTTTATTTATTGTTATCTCGTTGTTATTTGTTAAGATTAAATCCAAAACGTTCTCTTTTCTCGTGGCTTCACAGATTTCCTGGGTAAGGGCATAATGTTCCATAATATCTAATAGCATTGTTGCTTGAGTTCTATCATCTTTTGTAATGTTGCCATGAAATTTCTCGACATATATAACTTCGTCACTTTTCTTCCATGATATGAATGGGAAATTAAAATCTCGAAAATTAGAATACTTGTTCCTGGAGTTTGAAGTAATTTTAATATCTAATATACTATTTCAGAAATGAAGCTTTATACCGTGTGACCACAAAAATTGTCCCTGTTTTTAATCGCTTATTACTCAGTCATTATTGCAACTTCACAAATGAAATAAAAAGCATTCGAAAGAGAACATTTTAAAGTTTTAATTTATTCTACATGTGTTCAAAGTGACGCCCCTGGACATTCTTACATTTCACACAACGGGAAAGGAAGTTATTTATTACATTTTCCAAAACGCTGCATTCAATGGACTGTACACTCTCTACCACCGCTTGCTTTAATTCTTCGATAGAGGATGGCTCTTGCCTGAATACTTTTCTGTAGTTTTATTGAATGAATAATTGGTTTGCCAGTAACTGGAAGGCCGCACGCACCCCAATTACTGAGGCCCAAGGTGAGAGGAATAGGAATGATATCCAGATAAAGGGCTACTGATGTTCAAAATAAAATACGCCGTAGGCCCACAATTCAGCCGAAGCACCGCAGATCTAGCAAACTCGGCGCGTAGCGCCGACCTTTTGCTAGTCATTACTATTATACCGTGTGGCCACAAAAATTGTCCCTGTTTTTAATCGCTTATTACTCAGTCATTATTGCAGCTTCACAAATGAAATAAAAAGCATTCGAAAGAGAACATTTTAAAGTTTTAATTTATTCTACATGTGTTCAAAGTGACGTCCCTGGACATTCTTACATTTCACACAACGGGAAAGGAAGTTATTTATTACATTTTCCAAAACGCTGCATTCAATGGACTGTACACTCTCTACCACCGCTTGCTTTAATTCTTCGATAGAGGATGGCTCTTGCCTGAATACTTTGTCCTTGACAAATCCCCAGAGAAAAAAGTCCAAAGGTGATAGATCGGGAGATCTTGCGGGCCAGGGAAACTGCGAGCGATGAGAAATGAATCTTTGTTCAAAAAATCTTGTTAAACATTCCAGTGATTGCCTAGTTGTGTGGGCTGTTGCTCCGTCTTGCTGAAACCACTTGTTACTGCAGTTTTCTTGTTCAAAAACAGTGTTCAGCATTTCTACTATCTTTCTGAAGTTACTGAAAGCGGTCTCCTTGTCTCTGGGTCCTCAAAAAAGTAAGGACCATAAACCTTGCTGCTACTCAAACCACACCAGACAGTAACTTTTGGTGAATGCAGAGGTTTCTTCAAGTGTATATTTGGCTTGTTTTGTGACCGACACCGGTAATTCTGTCTGTTGATGAACCCATTGAGATAGATGTGGCATTCATCACTGAATATTGTCACTTAATCTTATCTGGTTTTGTTCAATTATTGTTTCAATGCGTTCACAAAACATCAAACGACGCTGGTAGTCTTGTTCGCTAAGCTGTTGCAAACACATAATTTTGAATGACTTCATTCTCAAATCCAACGTGATTATTTTCCGAATGCTCTCCCGTTTGATTCCTGTCACCGCTGATAGTCGTCTCACAGATTTCTTGTTGTCCGTTTCAAGCTGATTTGCGACTGAATCAATGTTTTCAGCGGTTCGCACACCTTTGCTGCGCCCAGAGTTGCCTTTATGCATGTTCTTGATTGAGCCGTGATGTTTCCATTTTGCGAAAATCATGCGAATCGTTTTAGGATCTATGGTCCTTTGCTGACCGTATTGTCGTCTGAAAGACCGTTGGGTGGCAACTACCGAACCATGTTTGATCATCTCTTCTGCGCTGAAAACACGTTGCATGTCCGACAAATAACCCATGATTGTGGTGGATAAAACTGTCATTTTTTTATAAGTACTGATTTCGTATCCAGGATATCGAAAAAATGAAATAAAACTTTTAAATATTCTTTTTCGAAAGCTTTTTATTTCATTTGTGAAGCTGCAATAATGACTGAGTAATAAGCGATTAAAAACAGGGACAATTTTTGTGGTCACACGGCTCGATACAGTTTTCACAGCTTTTATCACATTTATGCAAGTGTGTTTCCGTTAGGCATATAATATCTATGCTGGATTCGGTAGCTAAATTATGTAAGTATTTTAACTTGCAGCCTGCATGGTTCGTGTAGAGGCCTTGAATATTTGTATATAAAACACTTATTGGGTTTCTAATTTCCGTATTCAGTTTCCTTATATAGTGGTCGTTTTCAGGTCGATGTCGGTTCCTGTTTGGTGTTATTGGTTTGGCCGCTGCATTTGGGAGAATTGGGGTTGTGGCACTTGATACCGCTGTGTTTGTTGTATTGTCGGTGGGTAGTGTTGGATAGAGGGGTGCTGTATGTAATAGTGTGGTGAATATACCTGCGGAGTCGTGTCCTTTCTTCTTAGCATGGCAAGCTATACTTTTATCCTTCTCATTTCTTCTAAAAAATTTGTTTCCTTGCTCCTATTGTTACTTCTAATTCGGATAAGGTCTGTTCTTCTTCGTTCTCTTCTTTGGGTCCCCTTTATATGAAAATATGGGTACTCTATATTTAGGCACTTTCTCTCTGTCCGTGACTGACATATATTATATATATATATATATATATATATTATATATATATATATACACACACACGAGTATATTTATATATAAAATACAACTCAGAATGGTCCCCTGAGATAACATTTATGTAATACACTGTACATGGAACAAGGAACCCTTCTGGGATATTAAATCCACTATGGTCGAAATAAGTGATACTAAATGGAAAATGCAAAAGTTTTTCTTTTTCATGATGGAAGCTCAACGCGGGCAACGGGTCACTAGCAAAGAGGTCCCAAAATAAAGCTTCCCTCACCTGTTAAGCAGATAAGAACCCAGCTTTGGGGCAGGGTCTAGGGTTTAAAACTAACCTAGACAACTACATTCAGAACCTCAATATACGCAAAAAACTTATTGCATTGCATTTAACTGGTGAGAGAAGCTATATTTTGGGGCCTCTTTGCTAGTGACCCGTTGCCCGCGTTAAGCTTCCATCATGAAAAAGAAAAACTTTTGTATTTGACATTTATTATTACTTATTCGGACCACAGTGAATTTAATCTCCCAGAAGGTTTTCTTTTTGCATACACAATCTGTGTATTATTTATATATATATATATATATATATATATATAAATAATTCCCAAAATATGACAAAAGAATGAGAGGAAATGTAAAACACGGCAAAGCGCGACAAACATTAAACTTCAAAACTAAAAGTAAAAACACAAAAACTGTCGGGGGAGGGGAATCGGAACAAATCTTTTCGATGAACTTCCGACCTTTTCCTTTAGAGCCGATAAACGACTTAAGATTCAAACATAAACCAAAAAAAATCATAAAAAATCAACTTTACACAATTTATTTGTAGAATTTGCTTTTAATCTAGGAAAGGAAGGTTATTTCTGGAATAGTTTTGTCGTGTAAATCAATCATTTGAAATTACCATAATGCATTTTGAAAGTATGCAATTATTTTGCCTTTCTTCATCGTGAGTAGTGAGTTCCAAGGACTTTCAAAGAGAGTGTATAACTAGGTCAAGTACTTACTGTATCGAGCGTAAAGCGAATGTAGACACCAGTGCGCAATATATAACGGTGTTCATAATAGTAATAATAATATTAATAATACTAATAGTTATCATTATCATTATTATTATTATTAAGCAGTGTCAGAAACTGGCATAGCGTTCAGGCCAACTAATGTGCTCCATTGCTTTAACTCGTGTTATTGTCACCACCATCATCGTGATTCGATCCCCCGACCTCAGTGTCTTTACTTCGCTCATAGGGAAAGTGCGATGCCCACTAAGCTGCGGACGTTACCATCGATGTTGATAAATTCTCTTTTCAGAAGCGGAAGATTCTCCAACGCAACTTTTATTTCCTAACATGAACAATGTATTTTCTAAATTCCTTGTGACGTTCGTGTTGTAATGCTTTTATTATCATCTCAGCTTTCAAAGAATCGTACAAGGAACGATATAAGCAGTGTTCAAATGATCAGTTAAAACAACAGGAGAAGAATCATCATTTTAAAGCTAGAATGGTAAAATTTTTTAGTTAAAATTTCCTGAATTTTGGCTTATTAAAATTTTAGTTAGTCAAGTACTGTATACAGAGTATTGACAAAAGTAAGTAGACACCTTTGTTTTTTCCATAGTTTTTGATTTGATAATACATAAATTTATTGCATCAATGTACAGTATTTAGAATTGTGTTGCTTTCTCCTTTCCATTATGTGACGGTGACACACGTTCTGGCATTCCATTGATGAGCTTTGCCATGTGTTCTTAAGAACAATCATCGTGGTGTCTATTTACTTTTGTCAATCCTCTGTACTCTGTTGATAAAATACTCTTGGGTAACCAAAGCGTTGAAAAGCATTCTGATATACAGTACAATTCTTTTTGTCTAAACAGTTCCTCAGAGTTCCCACGAAAAAGGTAGACATGACCTCTTTATCACTTGAAGTAATTACGTAGGAGACCAGCGAATACAGGAGGAATGCGCAGTGGTGTCTTTTACAAGTAACTCGCTTCGATTCCCTTATTCACTACTCTTCTTCACACTCATGAAATCGATATCTAATAAACAAAGTTCTGAGATCATTACGAAGTAATCTTAAAACTTCTTTTATTAGATTTCGATTTCATAACCAGGCATCCAGAAAGGCGAGTTTCTTGTTCTTTACAATTTTCAGCCTAAATTTTACTGAAAGAATTAAAGAAAAAACCTATTCGGGACTAAAATTAATATTACAATAATTTTAAAACCGGTTATAATAATAATGCTGAAGAATTTTTATTGCCATAAACTTATAGATTTACTTGGCTCGAATATCAAGTAAAAGGTACATTGCAAATTAGATGACGCTGAGTCGCACGTCAGTGACGCTGAGTCGCACGTCAAACCAAATGTTTATATAACGCCTCGTCATCATGGCACAACAGCGCTGTAACATTATTCAGGAGATCCAGAAACTGACACAGCGCTCAAGCCAACTAGTGGGGCTCATTGCTCTACAGTAACCCCTGTATTATTATTACTAGTACAGTTCCCGCCGCTTCGCTGAAAGTTTTTCTTAAGCCCACTAATAATAACTCATATGTGCATTTTTATTCTGACCATCCTCCCTCGATTAAATCTATTTTCTCTGCTGTTTCTTAGAGCATTGAGAGTTGTCAGTCCTGGATTTTTAGATTCCGGATTATACAATATCATGAATACTGGTTAGGGCGGTTCATGTAATAGGGGTGAAAAATTTTATTGCAGGTAAGTCACTGAGCATGTGGATTTTGTAATTTTACTTGTTTACAAAAAAACTTTCATGGCAAATTTCTACTTGGTAGCGGAACTTTTAGTGGGTGCTCAAGCTCATGTTCGATTACTCCTAAATTGCTGATTTGTCGTATGGGGCTTCTGGTATTTAAAGTTTCCGAGCGCGCCGAAGAGGGAAATTTATGGTCATGTAAAGATGCCAGTACTTCCCTGGTCGATTGGTGTCTGCAATCTCCTCCTGGTTTGGCTTTGTTTCGTTTGAAACCTTGTCGGAAAACAAAGATGAAAATGGTTGAGGCAACAAATTTATTACAGAGAGGAACACTAAAGAAAGATCGGAGAAAATACAAAGGAAACATTTCAGTAGAGAGGATGGATCTCTCAGACTTTGTCGATTCAGCGTCATTCAAGTTATTTGATACTTTCAAGATCAGCCGAGGGTTCTTAGGACATCTGATGAGTGGAAAAAATCACCAAGACGATAGAGGATCCCTCCTATCCATGTAAAGATTCAGTGTTATCAACGACAGTGCTGAAAGGGGCGTGTCCATGATAAAGAATTTCAATGCAACCATTACCAAAGCCGAGACTCAAAAGCAGTTCCTCTTACACGTAGTGGAAATGCACCGGCACTAATTTCCTGACCAGAATAAGTCGACATTGGTCACCGGTAAATGTTCAGGCGACTAGATTTCATGTATGATATTGAGGTGATATCAATGCATTTGTGCCATCACTGAACGTTATATTGTGCGAATTCATTGGTTATCTAAATGTTATTTATCCAATTCACCCACTGTACATATTTTAATGCTTGAGCACCGAGTAAATACTCTCGGATTCCACTCAAATTCGTCTCAGAGTTTTATGTTCTTAAGTCTAATAAAAAAAAGTACATGCTTGCTTGAATTTTTAATTTTCATTTATTTGAACCGCCCTAATATTGGTACTAAATTATGTTATCCTATTTCATTTCTAGATAACTGCCTTAGGAAAGCCAAGAACAGATATTATAATAGTGTAACTGGAAAGGAATTTGAGTGTAAAAATATCCTTAGCTAACCTTACCATGTTAATTTTCAATATCTTCCGACTTTACTTAAAGACTACGTTGATACCAATTGCTTTAAGTATAATAATACTGTTAAATCACCCCTAATAAAGAACAGCCCGAATAATGTGGTTGGTTGTGTGTATTCGATCGGATGTACACAATGTAACTCAGTATATATAGGCCAAACGGGTAAAACGTTAGACATGAGGGTAAAACAGCATAAATATGCGTGTAGAACAGCAAATAATTCCAATGCTTTGTTTAACCATATGTATAGATGTAAACATAGTATCAAGTGGGAAACAAGTAAACAAAGTATAAACAGAGATATAATTGAAAGGAATATTCTAGAATTGCATTTATCCATTTTAAAAATAATTTTAATAACAGTGCGGGAATGTGTAAAATTGACAATATCCTGTTAAAATACCTTTTGCCTTTAATCAACTCTTGTTAATCATGAGCTAATCTTTTTATTTTTCTGTGCATATGTATATATTTTTGTCATCTCGCCTTCTCCCTTCATTCCCTGACGAGATGTACTTCTGAATACACGAAAGACCTTGGCATCATTTTTCTTTTTCCTTGTGGGTTTGCATCATTCATTCATTTCACGTGTTTAATTGTGAAATTCATCCCATATATATATATATATATATATATATATATATTCACTATATTTACCTTATATTTGGCACATATGTATGTGTATTCCCTGTAATTTTTATTGTAATTGGAATTATATTTAGTGAGAAATAAAATAAGAGGCATTACTTTCGTACCGACCCTCGTACATATACATAATAATAATAATAATAAATCTAATGTTATCATAACATCATAATTTTTTTGGTGTAGGAAGGAGGAGGCAAGGGAGAGGGCCTGCAAAAATGCCCCTACCCCTCTATATAAGAAAGAGAGCCGAAATCAAGGTATCTGAGGTTCACAATGCCATTTTTTTAATTTTGAAAAGATTGTGTAGTGTGTAAAATGCATGTATGTGTAGTGAAGAATAGAGGGAGTATTGTGTGTTTGAGCGCATTCTGGACTGCTGACATGGTAGATGAGACAGAAGAAAATCTGCTAAGGAGGACAGTGACAGGAGAAACGGGAGTTTCAGCACTCCCTATTTCCTGCCTAACGTCCCCCCAGGAGTACGTCCCTGGTTGATTGGTATCTCCTCCTATTATGGTGTTAGACTTGTTCTTCAGCACCTAAAATCGACCAGATTGAAATTCAGACGTCGAGATTTTTGTGCAAGAACATCGTTTACGTAACATACCTAACCTGTACTAACTAGTAAAAAGAAAAAGGAAAATGTCTTTTCCAATATTTCCATAGAAATGCTACGCCTAAAAAATTATCTTATGAAGTGAGCGTGGAAAACAAAAATGAGCGTCCCATACCTCGGTTAGATTAGGGCACCACTCGGCAATACTGAGGAGGTGACTCCTCTGAGTCGTGGGTTCGGACCCCTAGTGCTGCCTAAAGATGGGAGGTTGTCTTTTCTGATCTTAGTTCATGTCGAAGCGGCGGGCCTGCCACCACCTTTCAATTGACTCGGGCTAAGGTAACCCAGGATCGGGCCCTTACCCTTCACTTCCTTGATAGGGGACATGGAACAGGAATGTTACCTTTACTTGATACTCGTAAACAAAGATTAATTAGTAGGTTAACAAAATTTTTCTACAGGGTTTCTTCTAGGGGTTGAAGAGGAAATTTGGCCGACACGTTGGTATAAGACGAGATACCGATACCACACCAAAGCTGACCATATTTCTATTTAAAAAGTCTTTCTAAGTTACGAATTTTATTGAAAAAATCAAGGAATTTACTGAATTTGTCAGTTATACTAGAGACAAATGCTGGTAGATTTCTTGACAGCAATTTTGCCAAATTAATAGGTAACAATTAACATTTGAACAAATTCTCTAACGGAATACCAGATTTGTGAACCTTTCATAAATCGTAAAGTGTAGCTTTATGAGAGAGAGAGAGAGAGAGAGAGAGAGAGAGAGAGAGAGAGTGGAATTATGTTGAATGGACTTAGATGTAACTGAAATAAAATTGAACCCAAAATTTGGAACTGAATGAAAGTCGATCTGGAATTAAGTCGAATCGCGCAGACTGGAAGTAAATCGAACATACTGGAATTAATTCGAACTAGTATTTAGTGCCCGGTTAGGTTACTTTCCTAGCCGTTAGCTTTAATGTTCTTAGTGGTTTAACCGTTTACTGCCCAAATGGACGAATTTATAACCTTTCAAATACACGCATTCATAACTTAACCCTACACAAAATTTGGGTGCTAAAGGGTTAAATTCGAGATTAGACTTTTCCCGTAGTAGGCAGGAATAAGAGTCTTTCAACACTGTTTCGCGAGAGATGCGTATGGCTTGAAGTTTCTGTGAAGACTGTTGAGAGACTGGAGCATTAGGAGAGGAGCTTGAACGAGAAAGGTAATTCTTAAATAAGCCTTTGGTTGAGGTTCTTTTTCTTGGTTTTTAACATTGGTTTTCTCACGCCCTTTATAATGGTTTTCCAGATGGTTGTTCTTCGTAGTTTCTTGGGTCTTGCTTTTACAATTTCCTATAAATAATTTATGGCGAGTGTACATCCGTTTCCAAGCAGTACGAATTGAGTTGTCCCAAAAATCCAAAAATGCGTCTGTCTATTACCTACAGGAACCTTTTAGACGAAGGTGCGACGTAAACGAGGATCTGCAGGTATCTTCAGAGAACCGTCATGAAATGAACCCTTGCATTTGTTTGCACAAAGGTCTCTAAGGGTCATCTCAACCTCACTCAAAAAGGTCTATTGTGGTTTTCGATTTGGTGCCATTTGCTACCCATTCGAATAATGAAGTATCGCAACAAATTTTACGAAGCATTGTCGTAAACCTTATAGCCTCACAGTGAGGCGTTTATGACCACATTAACGATAATTAATTTATAAATAACATTAAATTGTACAGTAATATTTAAGTACATTATGCTGTTCAGCTTAGTACAAAGATCGATAAATTACGCCAAAATGCGGGACTTTGGGTAAACGGAAAAAATAATATTTTGTGACAGTATTTTTTGGAACAAAATGTGTCGCTTTATAAGCGAGAGGACTCGATCGATGATTTTGTTTACTACGAGGCTGCAGCCTGTAGGTGTACCTGTAATTAAAAGAAAATATATTTTCTATATCTAAAATACATATACAAAATATTACTTTGTTTTTACCAAAATTAACAAATATTTTTTTTCTATTGCACAGAGCAAAAATACAGAAAAACTGCTAAAATAGTTCAACCAAAAACAGCGAATATACAGTGTGTGTGTGTGTTTATATTCATTATAAGTAAGAAACTGCAATACAATTTACATAAATTATCACCAATTTAATGTATATATTTAAACCGTAATACGGTTGGCATTCGAGAAATTTTTTAAACAAGGCAGGTAAAAAGGTCATGAAAAGCAAAGGTCAGTAAACCCTCGCGACCATCGAAAGGAAAGGAAAGAAAGAAAGGGGAAAAAATAAATAAATAAATAATTTGTGTGTGTGTATTTCCTTTTACGATAATTAATGAATAGCATGACCATGAGTCCAAATTCTCACTTAATCTCTGGAAACAAATGAAAAGGCAGCAATAAGATGCGATTTCTGTCAAAAACTGCACGACTTTATCTGCATGAATTGGGATGATAGGAAAATATCCCTCGTCTCGAAGCTAAACAGATCGCAGGAGTCACATTTCTGTGTGCCGCATGTACACAGACTGTAAACTCCTTTTCGGTATTTCAAGAAATGGAGAAAGCGAATTCGAGTGTTACAGAAAAGGAGGGAAAATAGGGAAACAAGAGTCTGGAAATGTCCCAATGACAATTCGGGTGGATGAGAGAGAAGACGAAATAACAAATAACAATATAATAATGAATAACAATATAATACAGAATGAAGACATAGATGAAAGAAAAGAGACAGGTAAAAGTTGCGAGGTGGTAAAACTGCCCAACAAACAAAATGATAAAAAGATAAAAAATAAAAAAGTAGGAAATAAACAGCCAAAGAAAAATAATGATGATATCAAAATTAAGAACAGAGAAGATAACCAGATAACAAGAAGTAGAAGCGTAGAAAATACCATTTGTAAATACTACGCAAAAGGGTACTGCAGATATTGGGATGAGCAATGCATCTATGCACATCCCACATTATGTAACACACATTATGCAAGAGGATATTTACAAATTTGAAAAAAAGTGCAAGTTCCACCATATTATTGTCTGCAACACCTATGCAAGATATGGGAGGTGCAAATACGGACAAAAATGCTGTTACCACCACTCTCAAAGGAACGCAACAGGTGAACAGGAAAAACGAACATCAAAGAGGGCTACCAATTTTTTAGACGTAGCCAACACAATTCAGCTGCTAAATACCATCCAGCAAATACAAAGTCAGCTGACAAATATAGGAATCCGAGAGCCAGACAGAAGGCACGCATAAAGCCACTTCATGCGTTAGCGGGACAACAGGTACGACAAAGATAAAGAGAGGCAAATTCTCGGAGGACCACAAGACAACGAAACCGGCACCAATCTTGGAAAACGAATCGAATGTATGTGAAAATGATAGAGAAAAATAAAAATAATCCTAGCCAATATTCAGGGCCTTAAATCAAGTCATTCCCCGGACAAAGTTTTATACCTGAAAGGACTCATGCAAGAAACCGGAGCAGACTTTGCATGCCTCACGGAAACCCAGCAAAAGTTGAAAAATTAAATATGGTGCTAATTGTAATGTATAGAACACGCCAACCTCAAAATTCTCTGATTCCATTACAGAAGTAAGAAACTGAGTAAAAGATCTACGCTCTCCAACCCCAAACATTTTTCTCTGTGGTGACTTTAATTTTCCATTCATGAAATATAAAAGGATAGGAAAAAATATATGTGTACACCAGGACAAGGGGGTATACGGGAAGACCAGGAGCAGATAAAAATGCTACTAGCTCTGGCTGATGAATTTATGTTAACACAAGAAATAACAGAAAACAGAAGAAAAAAACAACTGCCTAGATTTGGTGTTCACAAACAACAGCAGCCTAATTGAAAATGCAGAAGTATCCCCAACTATAATATCGGATCACAACATTATTGAAATAACAACCAATATAAAAACAAGAAAGGAAAGAACACGAACAACAGACAGAAGCAAATTCGAAATATTTAATTTTCACTCCAAAGCTATAAACTGGGATGTATGGATGTAATGTAAAAGATTGGAAATCCATCTTCGAGGCCAAGACAACCGAAGAGATGCTAACGACCTTAGGGGAGAAGACGCCGGAAATTGTGGAAAGACATGTCCCAAAAATACAACAAAGGGGAAAGAGAAGCAGGTTCGAGAGACAAAAGAGGTCATTGTTCCGAAAGAGAAAAAGAGTGACTGCAAAATTAAGTAACTGTAAAGATAAAAGCATCAGAAAAATATTAAATGATAAACTGCCGAGTATCGATTGCGTCATACAGGAACTAATTGAGAAGCATACAGAAAAAGAAGGTGACGCTATAGAGGCGATAATGGTTAACTCAAAGTACTTCTATAATTTTGCAAAAAGGAAGTCGAAAAACCATGCGACGATTGGACCTTTGAAAAACGAAGAGAGTGCTTTATCTGATGATCTAACAAGTATCCAAAATATTAAGAGCTCAGTACGAATCATCTTTCAGTATCCCAAAAACTGACAAACTGATATGCGATAGGAGCATTCTTTGAAGAAGAACTACAAGGGAAAAGTACAACGAACTTCGACTTTACGACAGATGATATTACACAAGCTACAGGGGAACTAAAAGCACACTCAGTGGCCGGACCAAATGGAATGCCACACTGATCAAAAACTGCAAGAATGCAATCGCTGATCCCCTGTATTGGATATGGAGACGATCACTAGACAGGGGAGAAATACCGGGCATCGTGAAGAGCGCAAACATAGTCCCAATATATAAAGGAGATCAATCTGAGGCCAAAAACTATAGGCCAGTGTCGCTTACATCTCATCTCACTAAAATAATTGGATTATTAGAGAATAGTTAGCAGAAAATCTATGGCTTTTTGGAAACTCAAAAAAAAATTAAATGATAACCAACATGGGTTTCGGTCAGGCAGATCATGCCTATCACAACTAATGGAACACTATAACAACATTATTGATGCACTGGAAAGTAATGAAAACTATCATGTAATATACGCAGACTTTGCCAAGCGTTCGACAGGTGTGACAATGGGATCATAATACATAAACTGAAGCAGGGAAATGGATATATAATTTCCTTAGTTAGCGGCGGCAAGTCGTCATAGTACAAGGAGCATCTTCATCAGAATCAGAGGTCCTCAGCTCAGTACCACAGGGAACAGTATTAGCTCCACTACTCTTCATAATCACGCTAACTGACATAGATGAGGACATTACCAGAGACAGCACAGTAACATCCTTTGCCGATGACACAAAGATCAGTAGAAAAATAAGAAACCCAGAAGATATAGAATCTCTACAAACAGACATGAACAGAATCTACAAGTGAACGGAAGATAACAAATGAAGTTTAACACTGAGATATTTCAGCTGTTACGGAACGGAAAAAGAGAGGACCTAAAATCCATGGAATATTATACCCCAGATGGACAGGAAATTCAGAGAAATTCAAAAGCAAAAGACTTAGGGGTTGTAATTACTGATGATGCGAAATTTGAAACACAAAATAAGATAGCAGTAAACAGATAACAAATAACTAAACTACTGGGAAAGGTTACGCGAATTAAACCTATATTCATTGGAAAGGAAGAGAGAGAGATACACCATTATTTACAATTGGGAAAATAATGGGGAAACTAGTCCCTAATCTTACTCTGAACCCTGTAACTCCCAAACAACGGTGGAAAGTGAAAAGGAGACTGGTTGTGTTCCAAATTAAAGGCTAGACAGGGAACATCCTTAACCTGAAAGAAAATAGATTTGTTGTGAGAGGACCAAAACTGTTTAATCAGCTGCCCAAAGACCTAAGAAACACGAATGGTGTTGCAGTGTACATCTTCAAAAGAAGATTAGACACCTGACTCAGAACAATCCCCGATGAGCCGGGCGTACCTGGCTATGTGAGGTGGAGAGTACAAGAAACCAACTCACTACTTCACCAGGCCCTCCTCTCTAGTTGACCTGGTGAAGTAGTGAGTTGGTTTCTTGTACTATAGGGTAAAATGGTTTTCGATGAGATGTTGATGAAACAAAATATGAGTGTCCTTTAGTGTAAATGAGGAATGAAATCTTATATTTGAAAGAATTTTTGTAAGGCAACTTTGCTTTTCTTCAACAGTATCGTCAACCGACCAAAATCTACAAATCACTAAATCAGTGGTGCTGCAACTGGTGGCTCGCGCACAACTGTTGTCTGGCCCGCCTGTTTGGCTCACCCATGCTTTCAAAAATGTATCTTTTTCTAATTTAGAAAAATAAGACTTTTTAAAATTAAAATTGAACGTGTTTTTCAAAGTTACAATGTTCGAAAATTAAATTTTAGAAAATTATTCGGTAGTTGGATAGTACGCTGGCTAGGTTGCAGGATAATAGACAAAATTGTGTTTTGAAAAGAGCGTTTGTATCCTCAAGTCTCATTCCAAAGTATGTTTCCTTAACTATTAAAAAAAAACCTGCATTTTCTTCCATTTCCTTTCAAAATCCTTTCAAAATATAAAAAATATGAAAACAGTATTACACAATCTTCCAAGTTAGTAGTATGACCGCAAAATGTTCGAGTGCATATGCAATTGCAATGTCGATCAATTGTTGTAAGGTGCCAGCCCCTTCCACCCCTGGGAGTGGGGGATGGGGGAGAGGGGTGTGGGTAATGATAGGGGGTATGCAACTAGGGAGTGAGGGTTAGCCCCCCAAGTTGCATAAAGGGGGTTGAGGGTTTTTTGGGGGGAGAGGGAGAATGACCTTCCCCAAAGGGTAACCCTAACGTGCCCTCGCCGTAGGCGAGTTTGCGAAGCACAAGCCCACCCGTAAGGCAGGGAGCAGAAGGCTCTGCTTGTATTATTATTATTATTATTATTATTATTATTATTATTATAAGTTAAAATTAGGAAGTTTACTGGTGTTACGCTAAGTAAAAGTTCATTTTTTAATGGAAAAGTTGTTGATGTTGTTGGTTGGCCGATCAGCCCATCGTGATCGAGCAAGCCGGGGCCACGCAGATAACCGACGCCCTTCTCCGGAGTGGACCAGAGGTTCAGCGCACTAGTGATGTTGTGTTGTGTCTTATGTTGTGCTAGAGCGGTACAGTCTGTCATAATGTGTTCAATTGTTTGTGGTGTGTCCTGGCACAGGTGGCAGGGTCGTCTGTTGTCTAGTCTGTGTTTATATATCTGTGAGTTGAGGTGATGTCCACATCGGAATCGTGCTAAGTGCTAATTGAAAACTTGAATAAGATGTGTAGTCGTTTAGAATTTTTTCTATGTAATATGTTTAATGATCCTAAAATATGTAAGCCTGTTAATTTGTTGGTGTTAATGGTATCAACAATTTTGAAATGTGACGTTGTAACGGGGATGATTATTTTTAGTAAGAATGCTCTCAAATGGAAGATTTTGATGGTTTATGTAGAGGTAATGATGTTCTTATTGGAATGCCAAGGTGTTCGGTTACTTTGGAGCTTCACAAATTTGAACTCGCTGGCTTTCGATGTGAAGTCAAAATTTTGATGGCTGAATTATTTTTTAAGTGTGTTGACTGACTTTTTTTTCTCTTTTTAAGAAACGTGTACGAAATTTTGTACAAGCGTAGCTCTACTATACATAGGTAGGCCGAAGCCTACTTATACAATCCACGCTTGTACAAAATTTCATACTATTTTGTGAAACGAAGAAAAGCCAGCGAGATCATAAATTTACAAAATTACACAGCCATTAAAATTTTGAACATTTTTGAGTGAGCCAAACCAACTTTGTAAAGCTGCACTCAAAATGTAAGTGGTTGGTGAGTTTAAAGTAAATGTTAAGTTTTTACTGGCTGAAAATTTCGATTCAAAATCGTCTGTATGAAATTAATTACATGTTAAAATGTGAGCGTGAACAAACTAGATATAAGTAAACTTTGGGTAGGGTTTGGTGAAAACAACATTCTAAAGTAGCCCAAAAGGTCGCAAGTCGCAAAATTTGATTTTAAACAACGTGACAAATTTAAAAGTAACCCAGTTTGCGACTTTTCAACAAAGTGCATTTGGCAATTCTGCTTCTGAGCGTATGTTGCTATATTTGTTCAAGCAAACTATTGAGAAGGTCTATTTGTTTGTGTTCGTATTTAAATTTAAAAATCAACAAATTAATATAAAAATTAATGAATATAAAAGTTAATAATAGAAAATTTTGGATCACCTGAAGATCAGGGGCCCCAGCCTTCATTAGTTAGCCTTATAAGGCTAACTAACTAAAATATCACGACTTAACCTAACCAATCGTTAGGTCAACTGTACGCCCTTGACGATTGGTTAGGTTAGTCGTGATATTTTCGTTAGTTAGCCTTATAAGGTTAACTAATGAAGGCTGGGGCCCTGATCTTCAGATGATCCAAATTTTTTTTTGTTTTATTTAAAAAATAAAATGATTAATGCATTCCAAATAGCCTTTTATGTCATGAATAAGTAGTTTCCGTAAATAGAAATTGTAAATAAATCTATAAGTAATAGTTAAACATGGGACTAGTTTGTGTAGCGTATAGACTCATTTGATATTTAGCTATTTCGTCGGTTAATTATATTAGCCGAAATCCATATTGAGCTCTAATAAATTCTAACCTAACTTACCTAACATAACCTACGTAACCGAACTTACCTAACCTAATTTACAAAAAAAAAAACACTTGCAGGTGGTCGTATACTCTGTTGAGCGGTTATTTGGAACCCAGTATGGATTTTGAGTTCTATAATTAATCGCCAAATATCTAATTACACAAACTAATCCCATGTTTAGCATGGGAAATAAAAAATTCTAAGGTAATTACTCTAACTTAACCTACAAAAAACCACTTGCATGTGGTTGTATGCTCTATTAAAAATCTAATAAGCAATTTATATTTTTAAATAAAACAAAAACAAAAAATGTCCACTTTGTTAACCTTACACACAAATTAAAAATAGTACAGCTTCATTTTTTGGTTTTTGCTTTTCTTAGACGTGAAGAAAAAATATGAGGGATGACGTCATATTCATCAACAGGAACAAGTGCGTTTACAACGACGTAGCTTCAAAACCAGTTCATCATTTGCGCTCCACAAGAAGTATTTCTCATTACGGTTCGATCACTACTCGTGCAAACATCATCTTAGTTGCAAGGTAGTTGTAATTTATTGCTCTCCATTTTCGTTGTTACGTATGACTTGTGTATTTTTATCATTTTCCAATCGCATACTTTATATGAACATTTTTTTTTTTTTAAGGAATAAGATGGGTCGCCGTCCCGCAAGATGGTAAATAGTTTCTTTTCTTTCATTAATTTGACTTGGGTTAAACTTGTTCTCGAGGCATAGGCTAGGCCTAGTTTAAATGGTCATCAGATTTAACTCTTTGAGTATAATGTAAATAGATCTTAGTGACTCGTTCTAATTAGCAATCCAATAATAACTTTCCACTTAACCTATCCTAATATAGTCCTAAATGAAGGTTATCGGATTTCACTCGTGATAGACAATGTAGACTAATTGTTTTGGTGCCTCATTCTAATGGACATACAAATAATACTTTTATTCCCGTGTATTTAACTATCCACGGTTAGCAAAGCCATAAAATTAATTCCCAAACCAGACTAGGTTATATTAGCTATAACTTTGTTAGGCTTGGTCCTATTCTAATGTAAGATAATTCAGTCCATACAGTTGCATATTCATAAAATAGTGGACCTAGTTTAGATCAGTCGTGGTCCATAGTGAAAGTTTAAAATTCTTTGTTTCCATCTTAATCATTTATTGTCCCTCCCGCCTTAAGGCCGGTTAAGTCGTAGCCATGTCCAAACCCCACTTCTCCTTAAAACGGTGAGGTTACGCACGTTGGGTACATTCAGCAATTACATGGGCACTTCTGCGATGAAATGTAGCAACCTTTGATTCGAATCTCGTCTAAAGCTATAGGTCTCCTCCATAACATGATTTTTGCATTTATGGTGGTCAACCCCCAAACGTTATTTGCCTTGAGGCATTTTTGGGCGGTTGGTACTTTAGTTTAAGCTTTTAAAATGAGAATGCTATGAAGAATGAGTTTAATGCTGAATCCTGTTGTTCCCCTATGTCCTTCGCCTTCCGAGCCGAGAGAAAAGTTACCCAGAATGCTTTAGTACAGAAGTGTGTTTTTTACTCTGCAATTTCTAAATAATTCTCCACTAGCTGCTACTACTGGTTTCAACGTAAGTTTGCCAAAAATTTAAGTGAAAAGATTACTCCCTTTTCATGGAGTTTGCTATAAATTATTTGCAGAATGTCTTATATAAAATGATCCACAACTTTACGCGTCAGTATTTGATCTTGGTAAAAAAATTTGTTCTGAGGGAACAAGTTGGTATATTTAGATTTTTAATGGAAAATTTAATTCTGCTTCCACAATCTTTAATTCTGTATAATCGCTGTACTTGGTGTAAAGTTCTTCGTATGTGCCCTGGTTTAATTTGAACTAAAAGTTTGCAAAATAAGTTCAATAAATGTGTACTTCGAAAATACTGCATAATGTCTGACACTAAAATAGGATCTTTTCCGTTTGGGGGCTAGCAGTGAATTTTAATGAAAATCGGTATGCTAATGTAGTTTTCGTCACTGACTTCGTCCCCCCCCCCCCTGCTATATTTACAGATCTGCCATCCTTCAAAAAATGTATTCGTGAAGTTGCACTTTTGATCGACGCTTTTAGCAACGAAAGAACTGGTTATTTTTATTAACCCTCTAACGTCGACTGGATCGAATACGTACTGTTTTAAATACACACATTTAGACTTAACCCTACAAAAACTTTCGGGGTTAACTGGTTAAAGGAACACACTTCCCCACACTTAGAGCACTTTCATAAACAGTAGCAGTTTGTGACTGGCTAAATTTAACACAATCCTCTGTAACTAGTTCAAGCTAGTTAAAACGCGCATTAATTATTTAAAGTGCTCTAACATAGTTTGTTAATTTCTCCAAAAAGTTATTTTTGAAATCAGCGACCAAAACTACATTAGTTACCGATTTTCATTAAAATTCGCTGCTAGTCCCAAACGGAAAAGACTAGATAAAATATTTACTCTGGGCGGTGGCAGCCCGACTTCACGGCCAATCTGGAAACTATTTTTTATTTGGGAAAACTTCCTAGATTTAAGAAACCTGCTCACTAAAGAATTAACCACAATTCTTTAATCTCGCAGCCTCAAGTGTATTGAGTTAGTCTAAATATAGATGGTTATACCATGCTGCTGACCTATTGCTTCGTACCATATTTGAAACTGTACTTAAGTTACGGCAGACGTGCGTCAGAATGTGGTGAGAAATGGCGAGATTTAAATTCTTTCACAGATGTAAAATTATTGAAGTTACGTAGTAACATTCTTACTAATGTTACGTTCTTGTCTTTTAACTGTTGGTCTTGTCTGGTAAAAAGCGGATGTTAAATGTCCCCAAAGGAAGCTACATTCAAGAACTATATTTTATGGGGTGCAATCAGCCATATTGTTCACCAGCTTTAAACCTGAAACAAAACATTAATTTCCTATGGTAACTGACTTTTGGCACACGTACACGCACGGTCTCAAAAGTCTCTACCCAATGAGAATAGAATTATTTAATTTCATTAATAATTACACTAACGTGATTTGAAGTGAATAGCGAACCTTCTGAGTACTTGTATAGTTCCATAATGTATTTCGCATTGGGTAGAGACCTATCGAACAATTTGTGTAATGCCTATTTTTTAAACATAATGCAAACGTAATTTACTTGGTACCTCACACGGAGGTCGTGAGAAATTTGCTGCTCCCTATTATTTGTACTGTAATATTGTTACCTTATTTACTTTTATCATTTGTTCTGCCTTTCACAACCAGTCTCTCGCTGGCCAAATTGCGGTGTTTGTCCAGAACGTTATTGCCGGTCCGCATTTGGACCGGCACCCGAAGGTCCCCCCATGAGGTCAAATTTAGATTTATCAAAGTTGTCAGACCCAAATTAACAACGTTTCCCCTTCATTAGTACTATAATTACTCTAATACTATGGTAGATTCAACTAAAAGGGTTCCTGTGTAGACCCATATTAGCCTAGTTGACTTTTTCTACTAAAGTAACTGATTTTTTGGTTTCTCTAGAATGTATTTTGGCTTACAACGATTATTCAGATGTAAATACTGAACCAATACGGATAACGAATAAGTGGTTATACAGTTGTGTAGGTAATAATTTTTTAGGCCCATTATAGTAATCTGAACTGTATTACCGTACTTCTACGTACATATTTTAACTATTATAATGCAAAACTATAACTTTTTAACAGCAAATATTGAAAACACTACACGCCTACAAAAAATAAATAAAAATCCAGATTTCTTTAAAAAAAAAAAGTTTGCCAAACTTGGAAGTATTGGCTGTAAAGTGGTTGTATAAATGTTTAATTAATAACCACACTTAAATGAGATGGCAAAAGAAACTAGGAAATGGTGGGATTCGAACCTGCATCGGGTGTTTGAGACAGTGCTCCTCCGACCACGCCATCCAAAACCCCCGGAAACGTTTGTTCAACTTAGGTCAGTGTTTGTTTTGACCATACTCACTTTATTAAAGCCTCTCGTTTAAATGAGATTATTGCACTTAAAGCAAGTTTTAACACTTATTTTCTTAACTGCAAAATTATTATTCAGATTACCAATTTACACAAAGTTTCTGGTATGAGTCAGACTTGTAGATGCTACCATCACCAGTATAGCACCAGTACAGAGACTTTCTGGTGAAACAGTGACTTGGGTAAAATTAATAGATTGTTACTTTAGACATTATTCCGCATATGAATTTGCAGAGACACATTGAACTGGAGCACTTCTGTAGATTAATTTATAGTGGAACTTAATCGATAATTGTTAAATTAACTAAAAGATAGTTACAGGCTAAGTTTTATGGTTGTTATATCATACTAACCGGAACTTGCGCCTCTATCTGTTTACATAGTTGAATTCTATCTTGCTAATTATGTCTTGGGTGATAATGACGTGAAAAGTTTTCGTGTACAGTAGAGTTCGTTTTAACTAGTGTTCTTTTGCACAATGTTTTAACCTTTTCGGTATTACACGTGTGGGCGGAACGTATGTGCCACAGACGGCATTTCTTCTACGCCACTCAGATGAGGGCGTGACAATTAAGATCGTACGTAGTTAGTCTGTAGTGATCATTCGTACATTGTATGTCATTAATACAAAGCGGAAATTCACATCATCAAAAGCTTGCCTTTCTAAATGATAAAAATAATTAGAAATTTCGCAAATATAAACCAGATTACATGAACCAAATTGGATTTCATAAGTCTATTTATGTTCGCTCTTGTGTAAGTTGGCCTTATCCCGGATTACCTTTGTGCAGGTATACGCATTTCAAATGAAAATGGAAGGGTTAATATTTTACTGTAAGTTGCCAAACTGTACATAAACTTCAGGATTTTTAATGAAAATGACTAATCCGACCTAACCGGACATAATGTTAACCTAACCTGATTTTAAACAAACTTAGGATGAACTTAAGTGACGTACACAATATCGTAATTTCTTTACATTGTGTACATTTAAATTTGTTGACTTTGTTCCGCAGGTCGACATTATTCCGCTGAAAAAGTGTCGCCGACGCAGAATGTTCTCCGTAGGCGACACTTGTTCGGTCATTTTTTAACGTTTCGATCCATTCGTACACGCTCCGCTGTGGCAAAACTTCATCATACTGTACAGATAATCTGTGAATTTCGGCCCCTTTCACGCGCTCAGCCCTCGAAAAACGAACGACATCACGTTGCTTTTCTTTAGTGCAAGTCGAAAGTGGCGCGGCCATGTTTACAGCACGAGTGTCAGTCTCAACCCCAGGAAACGGCGATCTGTACGCTCAGTAACTGCAGAGCCACCAACGGTCAGCAGTGTAGATAATTCTGGAAAAAAAAAGAAATTGCGGATACTTTTTGACTTGTCTCCTTATATATACGAGGATGATACTGTACTAGAAATAACTAGAAAAGTATTAAGTACTTGGTTCATTATCCAACCTGTCAGTACAATGAAAAATATTCAGAAATTAACTTTATAAGAGACGAGTTGAATTTCATAACACTTTTTCTAATTGTGAAACATTCTTGTGCATTGTATAAACAGAATTTCGTTTAATGTGTACTTGATGCCGCTTTTCTTTAATGTTGTATATTGACCGACCATCGTCGGTAGCTCATTGGGTAAGTTTCCCCTAAGCAATTGGTTGATTGGGTTAAACTTCCTTAACATCTGTCCTAGTTTGTCGAACGAGACCTGTAGCTTTACGTGGTATCCGAACCACTGGTCGCTACATACTCTGGACGCAGAGGACTCTCCCACCCAACCTGGATCAAATACTGCTTAACTTCGCTGATCGACAGGAATCGGTATTACGACATTGACCATAACGTAGCCTTACCTGTAAACGAAGCGAAAACAAAGGTCGAAGGGTCTAATCCCGATGGTGGTAATGTGCACCTGCATAACGTCCAACGCAGAATTGTGCTAGGTTAGATCTGGTTAAGTTAGGTTAGTTAATTTCACTGTAAATCTGAAAGACCTATGTAGGTTAGCTACTTTCAGAAGGAATATTAAATTTTCATAATTTAAATCTTAAATGCATGAAGCTGAATAAGGACGAGTTGGAATACAAGAATACCCCCCATAGTACGGATTCGATCAGTACGGAATTCACTATAGTACGAATTAAAATTTACCACCAAACCCCAATTTAGTACTGGTCCTGATTCACTGTATAGGGTGTCCCATAAGTCCGGCATCATAGGAGAAATTCATATGCTCTGGGTGCCAATTTCCTGTCCACCATTCTGTTCAGTGATGAGGCTGTTTTTTATGGAAATGGTGAGGTGAATCGACAGAACACCCGCTATTGGTCTCAAAACAACCCTCACTAGTATACCTCTTCAAAGGAACAAGGTTCATCTCGGGTGATGGTATGGTGTGGCATTTGGAAGGATCGCATCATAGGCCCCCTCCTTTTTCGATGAACATGTCACTGGAGGCACCTACCTCGTATGCTCAAGGAAGAAGCATTTCCCAGTGTCTTGAACGAAGAAGGAAATTTCCCAACATGGTTTCCAGCAAGACGGCGCTCCTGCACATTACAGCACCCAAGTAAGGGAATACCTGTACCAACAATTCCCTGGTCATTGGATAGGACGTCGAGGGCCTGTGGAATGGCCAGCTAGAAGCCCGGATCTCACGCCACTAGATTTTTATCTCTGGAGGCACTTGAAAGCGCTGGTATACGCAGAGAAAATTAGAAGTGTTGAACATGTGCGGCAGCGTATAATTGGGGCATGTAACACCATTACTCCCGACATCATTCACCGTGTGCTTGTTGACTGGGTATCACGTCTGAATTTGTGTATTGAAAACAATGGTGGACATATTGAGCACGTTCTGTAAATAAAAGCTTTTGTTTTGCCTTTTTTTTTATTTTTCCTATGATGCCGGACTTATGGGACACCCTGTAGTACGGTTTTTCAGTTTTGTAAACATATTTTTTTCCAAGCACGTACGCTAAATGTAAATATCATTAACTTACCATACCTCAATCACGAGTGTAGCCTTCATGATGCACACTGATTTAGTTTCGCCTAGACTGCGGTACTGTGCGCATTTCTATTCTGTGCAATCCCGCTATCCAATTTTTAGCCCATATAAATAAGGACTGTAGAGTATGAGTGGAAAAAGAAACAATGTGCAAGGTAATGACAGTGATAAAAGGAAATGTAAGTGGATGACATTAGAACAAAAATTACGATATAATAAAGAACATGAAAGTGGTACAAGCTATGCAAAAATTAGTAGAGACCATGGAATACACGAGTCATCGGAGCACAAAATTGGGTGCTACTATAGCGTGATTCCTACCGGTGATTTCGATACTATAGGGTGATTCCTACCCGGTTTGGTTCGAAACTACAGTACTGTAGTGATTCCTATCCAAGGTATAAATGAAAATATATAAAATATAAAATGCTATTTATTATTCAATTTTATTTATTTAAAAAATAGTTTCGGTGCTACTATAGTATGTGGTCTACCTATGATTGGTTACGTTTAGTCACGATATTTTCGTTAAAACTAACGAAAATATCATGACCAAACCTAACCAATCGTCAAGAGCGATGGACATTGGAATGTAAACAAGCAATTAATAAACAAGGTAAGAAGCTATAATTAAAAGGTAGACTCACCGAATCGAGGTAGGAATCACGCTATAGCACCCAAAATTGTGAAAAATGCAGAAAAATATAAGGAATATGGCAAGGTTATATCGACTGCTACAGCGAAGAAAACTAGAAATTGAAGCACTGTAATGGTAAATATGGAACGTCGTTTATCTATTTGGATTGAAGATTGCAATCAAAAAAGAATTCAGTTAGTGCTTTCATTAGGATTGTCATTTGACTGAGTCTTTATGCTTTAGTCAAAGAAAACGGGACAGAAAACAGAGATAGTGAAGGGGCAACTGAAGAAACTTTTACTGCTAGTCGTGGATGGTTTGATCGGTTCAAAAAACGTTCAGGAATTCATAACTTCCGTATTGTAGGAGGAAAGTGCAAGTGCTGATAAAGAAGCAGCCTTAAAATATCCTGATATTTTGAAACAAATAACTGATGAAGGCGGCTATAAAGATGAGCAAATTTTTACCGCGGATGAAATTTGGTTCTGGAAACTGATGCCTTAGAGAACATTTGTCAGAAAAAGAAAAGGCTCAACCTGGATACAAAGTGGCAAAAGACCGCGTAACACTTTTATTAGGCGGTAATGCTGCTGGTGATTTTAAATTGAAACAAATGCTTGTGTATCGTTCACAGAACCCCAGGGCTCTTAAGGGCTTTGCACAGAGGACTCTACCAGTATTTTCACCTTCAAATAAAAAGGCATGGGTCACCAAATCACCTTTTGAAGACTGGTTTACAAAATATTTCTGTCCTGCAGTAGAACGATATTTTAAAGATATGGATTTTAAAGCATTATTAATTTTAGAAAATGCACCTGGTCATTCTACTGCACTCGGTGACTTGTGTGAAAATGTCAGTGATATTTTTTACCACCCATCGTTACCACCCATCGTTACCACCCATCGTTACCAAGGGGTAATTGCAACATTCAAAGCCGCCTATTTGAGACGAACATTCTCGCAGGCAATTAATTACAACAGGAGACGATACACCCACTTTGCAACAATTCTGGAAGGATTATAACAAAAATGCAATCGAGAACATTAATGACTCTTGGCTTGGTGACAGCCAGCAACATGAGCGACTTGAAAATATATTCTGCCACACTATGCAAACGACTTTGCAGGCTTCGATGTTCAAGTACAGGAAGTTGAAGAAATTGTAAGCATTGGAAGAGCCGGGGTTAGATTTAGATTCTGCAAATGTTCGAGAGTTGCTTGAATCGTATTCAGAAGTGCTTAGTGATAATGACCTCCTCAATTTAGAACAGCATGAGAAAAAATTATGGATGGATATCCTAACATCGAGCGCAGCATGAAAGTGCGAAGAGACATAGAAAATGCAATTCGTCGCCACAGAGAATTGTATGCCGATAAGAAGACAAATAAGTTCAAACATCACTAAGTATTTTTCAAAAACAAAATATTTTTGCAATGCACTTTATTACGTACATATTTAAATATAATTTAGAATAACTAAAGCACTTTTATTAACCTTTGCAGTTGTTTCACAATTAAAACTAGTTTAAATTAATGCAAAAGTCCGACATGTTATTGATGTCTGAGTTAGTTCCTTTTTGTATTGATTACATTCCCCGTTCAGTACGGATTCACATAGTACGGTACTTTCCGTGCACATATTAACCATACTATGCGGGATATTCCTAATGTAGACAGGCATAACAAGATCAAAGGTAGACTATTAAATTAGATTTTGTGCCAGTAATTCGCTGGTAATAGAAGTTAGGTTAATGGGCAGCATTAGTTGACCTGACCTCGCCTCTGTACCAGTTTCTGGCCTTCCTGACATATTTACAGAAATACTCTCAACACTTCATGATAGGAGGATATAAATGTGTTTTTTTGTATACAAAAATGACTAGCACCAGTTGACAAAATAGCCCCAAATGAGAAAATATTTACGCCTCTAATGCATAGTTATTTAAGACTCTACAGATTTGATTGGTTTCAACCTTTTCCACTGAACCCAATTTTTAAATTTTTCTCGCTTTCAGTTTTTAGAAAGAAATTTTAGAGTTGGACGAGTCCTCTCGCAATGATTATAGAATTTTATAATTCTATAATTCATTTCCATAAGTTTCGTTATAATCTAAATTGAAATCTTCATAGTTTCATAAAGGTATAGAAGAATTTTGCATTTTTATTAAACCATAATGTATTATTCTACGCGAACGCGTTATTGGCTACCTTACAAAGCCGCGACCATCTGGAGTATACACACACAGGTGAACGCGACATTAATGGTGTCTCCGTAAATTAACTTTCATTCAAAATCATTATAGTAAAGGGATATAATTAAGAGTAGGTAAGATTAATGAAACTACTGAAACGAAGTTAGATATCTCCATCCAAAATTAAAAGTGCGCGCGCGCGCGGTTTGATTTTTCTTTTTGTAGTATGGAAGAAAAATGTTTCGTAGGGTTTTCAATAAAATAACCCCACCCATCAAGCAATATTGAAAATTCACACGAAGTTGAGGTTTAATACAAGCAATATATCACTCCTATAATATTAACTGTTTTGCCATTTAACTCCTTCATGCAACTTAAATCAAAGCCTTTAAAAACTGTGCACTTGTAGAAAAGAAATTGATGATAATGTAAAACTGTTAACAGGAAAGGTTAAAAGTTCAGTAACTTCAATAATATCTAATGTAAATTACTGTAATAGCTTTTACATGTTTCTGCATAACTTTTAATAGTTTTTGACGTGTTTGTCGAACTTTATGGCATGACACCCAGAGTTGGGGGGAAGGGAGCCTCGAGCTTAAAGCTCCTTCCCCCAAATTTTTAATTAAATTTTAATTAAATTAATTTACTACGAACTTTCAAGATATAGATATATATTGTGTTTGTGTGGCTTGCTGTCTGCAGGCATCACCTAGGCACAAATGAGTTTATGCATAGTTTATTTTTAAAATGATTGCTAAATGGCGTTGCTGAGGTTGCATTAAAACTATATAGAAATTCGAATGCATACGTATTAACATCAAAAACGAAATTACAGTTCTTTCCCAAATGCTCGATGATCCTCCCCCCCCCCCTACCTAATTCTTAATTTCTCATGTATATATGAAAGACTATCATGCATGACCATGCACAGTTTTGCATAATGAAAAAATGACCCCCACCAGGATTCGAACCTGGCTTTTGCGCCCACTTTTTTTTTTTTAACCAACCCTCATTTACAGAGGTAATGGCAGCATTTTAGTAATGTCTCTTATAACATTGAGGACCCATGGATGGAATATCATACATGAACAATACTTTTACCCAATGCACTACCTACCACGTGGTGGTAGCGCCCTCTCCGACTGAAGTGGTCCTGGGTTCGAATGGTGGTGGGACATTTTTCGCACATGTAAATGTATAAGTATTTTCAGCCTGTTTAATTTTTATGCATTTGTCTGGTTATACTCTTGGTTATGATCAACGTTATACACAAAGATACACAAGATTATCGTAAACTTCTGTGTTTTAATATACATTTGGAAGTGATCGGATGTCAAATTTAAGCATTGAGAAACCTCGCTTATCTGAATTTAGTTACTTAATTAAGCAAAAACCTTCAGAAGTTAACGAATTGCAATTCAATGTGTAAAATTATCCTTATCCAAGTTTTCTCGTCTCTGCATAAAAACTTATTATAAAACATTTGTAATGGAAGAAAAAATATACTGTATACAGTAATGTAAACTGTTCGTAAATAAAGTATTGAATTTAAATTCATTGATGGAAATTTTTTTTTTTTTTTCCCCCCTAGTTATCGGTATTGTAAAAACAAACCTTATCCAAAGTCGAGGTTTAATAGAGGTGTGCCCGACCCCAAAATTAGGATTTTTGATTTAGGAAGGAAGAAAGCGGATGTGCAAGAGTTTCCGCTCTCCATTCATCTCGTCTCCGATGAGTACGAACAAATTAGTTCGGAAGCCCTCGAGGCGGCAAGAATTTGTGCAAACAAGGTAAGCACTCTACTTGGATATCGGCTTTCAACGGTTGATGGATAAAATTTCTTTGAACCATTACCAATAATTGGTTAAATAACTGCATTTTCTTAAATTACAGTATTTGGTTAAGAAATGCGGTAAGGATCAATTCCACATAAGAGTTAGATTACATCCTTTTCATGTCATCAGAATCAATAAAATGTTGTCGTGTGCGGGCGCTGATAGGTAAGATAAGAGTAACGATTATTTAAAACCTGTTAATGATCAATAAATTTTCAAAAGTAGACGTCACTTTAGCATGGTATGTTTATAGTTTTTAACTCAACAGACTCCAGACGGGAATGAGAGGGGCTTATGGCAAACCCCACGGACTTGTAGCCAGAGTTCATGTTGGACAACCTATTATGTCCGTCCGTTCTCATGACAAGCAGAGACCCCATGTTGTTGAGGCACTTCGCAGGGCCAAATTTAAGTACCCTGGTCGCCAAAAGGTGGGCATTTCTACATATAAAGTACTTAACTAGGCTTAACTACCCCACCAGAATAAGTCTGTAACGTGTGATAACTATCGTTGTTTGAGCATAGAAAGACTTCAGATTTAACCCTTTAAGCCCTGATTTTTTTGTAGGATTAAGTTATGAATGCGTGTATTTGAAACGTTAGCAATTGGCATCTTCAGTCCTTAAAGGGTTAAATTACCTACTAAGTCCAAAGTGAAAAACATCATTTGAAAGAGTCTGTTACTAAATAACTATCTCCAGTTAGACGATGATAGGGTTTATAACTTCTTTTTCGGTAGTCCTTTTAAGTTCTAATATTGAGCCCATTGGATAGCGAGGCGAACATTTGCATAGGTTTCAAGTCTTCGCTGTTATCGTAAACTTTGAAGTTTATATTAAATAAATTACCATTTTAGTATCTTCTCATTTTCCGAAAGATGGGAAAATCGATGATAATTTTTAATTTTCTTTAACTTTCTCCATTGTTAATCAAGATTGAAGTAGGTTTTAAAACACTCGTTCAAGTCCTTATTTTAACAAACTTATTGTGAAAACTTTCATTACCAGAAAAACTTAAGCCAAATTTTCTAATTTGGCATTTGTGTAATTAGTGCATTCATTATTTCATTAAAACATTTTCTCACAGATTTTCGTCTCCGAGAAATGGGGTTTCACGAATTATGACAGAAGCGTTTATGAGGAAATGATGGGCACTGGAAGGCTTTGTTCCGATGGTGTTAGCGTAAAGTACAGACCAGAACATGGACCTTTGAAGAAATGGAAAAAGGTCCAGTTGCAATTGGCAGGTTTAGCCTAAATAAATATTTAAAATGCAGGTCTGAATTCTGTTATTCCTCAACGAAGGGAGGCTGAAATTTCATCTTAGATTTTGTTGGTTAAGTTTTGGTACTTGGTTTACTTCCAAAGTCTAATGCACCGATGAAGACTGAAATACTCAAAATAGTTCACGGATGCAACAAAGCAAAGCAAAGTAGATTATGTTAATAACTTCAGAGTAGATACTTCCGTTTTTCCGACCCTTACCCCTTTGGTCTTGCCTATATAATTCGGTCTTGCCTATATAATTCGAACCAGCTGTTGCCTATTGGATCATCCTGCAAAACCGCTGCTTTTAAGAATGGTACAGCTGTCATACGGAATTAAATTTTCGTAAAGTTCTTTATTGATTATAAAACGGACCTTTGGAATTATCACTTTCTCGCATTTTTCGGGGCACATTTTTGCTTTTACAGTACAGGGTGAGCAAAAAGCCAGGACACGCCCTCAAAATATTTATACATCTAAGTTTTACACATGAAAATGTGAAGGCCACATAATCACTTTGAATTATTAATTGAATCTTTTGTTGGTATGTAACATGAGATGTGCAATTTAAATTAAAATGTTAAAAATATACTAAAATATAGTCTGAATCTTCGTATGAAGAATTGTCACCCAATTCTTTTTGGTCCACTTTTATCCATATTTTATATAAACGTTTCGTTGGGATAGTCTTTCGACACTTCGTTAACCTAGGGTTAATGTAATTCGCAGGAATGCAAAAGGGACCTACATCTTTACGTAGAATCTGACCCACGAATGATTAAATCGCTTGAACGTAGAGGCTGGCATCTATTTCGACTAAACAGCTAAATCTTCGCTTGATCTCCGATATTATGGGAAACCGCGTCGCGTTGTGGCCGTGAGATATCATCAATGGTGGTGGTCTCGAAGACTCTACGGAAAGACGGGACAGCAATCGACTCCGCACGTTATATTGAAACTGAAAAAAAAAAACTGATCAGGCGGGTTCGCACCCACAAAAACTCCGTCATTTTTCACCATGACAACGCACGACCAGTGTTCAAACGCGAGAAGCAATTGGGAATCTGCAATTCAGTCTCCGCATCCACCATAAACACTTAATTAGCGTTGGTGTGTAGATATTGTGAAACTTAAAAACTGATGATGAAAGTTGGTTAAATCGGTTTCCTCATTAATTGTGTACTTCAGCATTCTGCTAGCTTCTCACCGTTTCGACAATGACGCTTCGATAAAGGTATCTGGGACTGATCTTCGGCCCTTAACCCGTGTTCACATTTCAAAGATCATGTTTCTGAAAATGGAAATATTAACCAATAGATCGATAGAAATTAGTACCGTATATACATAAAACCATTGACAAAGGACTGTATATAAATTATTCTTTGCACATCTCTCAATTATAAAATGTTAATAATCAAACTCTGGCCTAGGGAGCCTTTAACCCCCAAATACTAAACTGTGTGTGATATTAGAGGGTTAACTCCACATCAAACGAGGAAGTATTTAATAATTATAAGAATAATTAAAAATCTGACAAATTACCTCCCAAGCTGGAAACTCCATTAATAATTGTATTCATAATATCAAGGTGAAACGGATATAAAAAATACTAATTGAAACTATAAAAAGGCAGTCCTGTCCGTACGTTTGTAGAGACCATTTACTATTTATAAGCGATTCTGAACATAGAAGCAAATGCACTTTGCTTTGTTTCACCTTTACTGTAGCGCATTAAGATTTTCATTGCTTGATACATTGGGTTCAGATGTGAAGCTTAATATTTTCATGGCTGCGCTCTTTTCTATAGTTTTATTGGCCAGTAATTGAAGGGCCGCAGGGCCCCCAGTTATGCGGCCGAAGGCTCTGCACCTCAGGTCTAGCTAAATGGGTCCGTAGGGCCCACCTTTGCTAGTATACGATGAATGCAATAGAGAAAATTGCGAAAAACTATAAAAATCGTATTAAACCGAAAAACGGCGCAAAATAGGCTACTTTAACCCTTTATGGATGACCGTTAACATTTCAAATACACTCACAAACGTCAACCTGGAGTATGAAAATCCATGATATTTTGCCTGATTTTGATAACTGGAAACATATCCCACATAAGGGAGTTTGAGGCTTAAAATCGGTGAGTTGACATGTCTGCAAATACCCGCATTCATAATTCAAACGTAATTAACTCCTACGAAAATTTCGGATGCTAAAGAATTGAACAAAAATTTAGCTTTAGAATTTAGATCACCTGAAAATCAAGGCCCCACCCTTCGTTACTTAGCCTTATAAGGCTAACTAACGAAAATATCGACCTAACCAATCGTTAAGGGCGTACAGTTGATCTAACGATTGGTTAGGTTAAGTCGTGATATTTTCGTTAGCCTCATAGGGCTAACTAAAGAAGGCTGGGGGCCCTGATCTTCAGGTGATCCCAGAATTTTGACTAAAAAGGCAAACGGACAGTTAAGAGGATAATTTTGCATACCAATTTGACTATATTGAAGTTGGATGTAACCCTTCTTAATTTAGTTATACACCTATTTCACTTCCCTTAAGAATACTACAAAATTTATGAACCAAATAAAATACAGCAGCAGATTAAAAAATTGACCCTGAAAATCTTGAAGGTGATCACATTTTAAAGTTCAAATATTTTTTCGGGTGAAAAAAATTTCACGATCTTAAAATTGCCGAATCTCGCAAAGTTTGCATTATTATTAGTACTTCGCGTTGCTGCGTTAACTGAGTAGCTGAATAAAAGTTTAAACTAATAAAAAACCTCCATTACAACTTTTCTAAACGTACAGTATTCAAAGATTTTGACTCAATCGAACACCCAGTCTTAGTCTTAGCCTGAAAGATGACGCTGAAGCAAGAGGCATATTATTAGACTGATTTGTGTGCTTTCTAAATAAAACGACGTCACTCGAAATTAACCTCAATCAAACTCTATTCACATATGGAGTACCGCAGAATTCAATATTGGAACCTCTTCTGTTTTTATGTAAATAATTTCAACCCTAGACTGCATAGGCGAATCAAGTCATCATGCATAGCAGGGTCCAACTGGACCCCGCTATGCATTCCAGAGTTAATTGCATAATGTAACTATAGTACTTTTTATGCAGATAAAACACTTCATATCCAATGAAGACTTAGCTAGTCTACAAAAAAAAGGTGAACTCATCTGTATGTATAGTTGGCTGAATGCAAATAAATTCTTTTACTAGATTTGAAGACATCAGATATGACTACAAAAATCTATAAATTTTAATTACATATATATATGTATTATGTATATATATATATGTGTGTGTGTGTATATGTATATGTGTATATATATATATATATATGTGTGTGTATGTGTATGTATGTATATGTATGTATACTAGCGGAGAACCCGCCCTTCGTGCGGGTTGCAAAAATATCCTAGCCGACGGTGGAATATTTTTTGTAGTTCGAAGACTGCTATTAGTTAGGTTAATTGTACGCCCTTGACGATTGGTTAGGTTAAGTCGTGATAGTTTCGTTAAAGATAACGAAAATATCACGACTTAACCTAACCAATTGTCAAGGGCGTACAGTTGACACACACACACACACGGGCGTCCTTTTATTATTATAGATAGACTTTTTAAAATTATAATTAAAAGTAGTTAATTACGCCTTTTTCTAATGCATTAAAATACAAATATCGCCTATAT
Source organism: Bathynomus jamesi (assembly GCA_023014485.1). Classification (NCBI taxonomy): domain Eukaryota; kingdom Metazoa; phylum Arthropoda; class Malacostraca; order Isopoda; family Cirolanidae; genus Bathynomus; species Bathynomus jamesi. The sequence goes on along the minus strand of JAJOZX010003525.1, from coordinate 12,404 downwards.
ATATATATATATATCAAGAATCTTCTCTTTTCGAGCGTGACCGACTGACAGACATTCCTCGGTGTTTATATTAATAATATATATATATATATATACACACACCTTACCTTACAACCTTACAAAGGTTCCGCGCGATCATTTCTCATTTCGCGAAGGTCAAGCTTGTCGCCCCTCCTCTCGAGTTGGCCTGGTGAAGTAGTGAGTTGGATTCTTGCTCGCTCCACCTCACATAGCCAGGTACGCCCGGCTCATCGGGGATTGTTCTGAGCCAGGCGTCTAGTCTTCTTTTGAAGATTTCCACTGCAACTCCCTTCGTGTTTCTTAGGTCTTTGGGCAACTGATTAAACAGTTTTGGTCCTCTCACTACAAAACTATTTTCTTTCAGGGTTAAGGATGTTCCCTGTCTCGCCTTCAATTTGGGAATACGACACAGTCTACCGCTTCTACTTTCCATCGTTGTTTGGGGAGTTATGGGATTCAGAGTAAGATTAGGGACTAGTTTCTCCATTATTTTCCAAGTGTAAATAATGGTGTCTCTCTCTCCTCCATTCCAGTGAATATAGGTCTAGTTCTCGTAACCTTTCCCAGTAATTTAGTTCTTTGCACCCATTGATCTTGGCTGTGAAGCTTCTTTGGATCCCCTCCAGCTGTCTAATGTCTTCTTTCTTATATGGGGAAGTTAGGACCAAGCAGTATTCTAATTTGGTTATGATCAGGGTTTTCAGTAGAGGAATCATTACATTCCTACCCCTTCGTTTAAAGGTTCTCAATATCTGACCCGTTATTCTCTCTGCTCTGTTTACTGCAATCTTATTTTATTTCAAATTTCGCATCATCTGTCATTACAGCCCCTAAATCTTTTGCTCTGGAATTTCTCTGAATTTCCTGTCCATTTGGGGTATAATATTCCATGCACTTTAGGTCTTCTCTTTTTCCGTACCGTAATAGCTGAAATTTCGCGGTGTTAAACTTCATATTATTGTCTTCAGTCCACTTGTAGATTTTGTTTATGTCGGTTTGTAAAGATCCTGTGTCTTCTGGGTTTCTTATTTTTCTACTGATCTTTGTGTCATCCGCAAAGGATGTTACTGTGCTGTCTTTGGTAACGTCCTCATCTATGTCAGTTAGCATGATTATGAAGAGTAGTGGAGCTAATACTGTTCCTTGTGGTACTGAGCTGAGGACTCTGATTCTGAAGATACTCTTTGTACTGTAACGACTTGCCTCCGCTCACTAAGGAAATTATATATCCATTTCCCTACTTTTCCTGTTATTCCCATATATTTCAGTTTATGTATTATGATTCCGTGGTCACACTTGTCGAACGCTTTAGCAAAGTCTGTGTATAGTACATTATAGTTTTCATTACTTTCAAGTGAATCAATAATGTTGTAGTGTTCCATTAGTTGTGATAGGCATGATCTGCCTGATCGAAACCCGTGTTGGTTATCATTGAATTTTTTCTGAGTTTCCAAAAAGTCATAGATTTTCTGTGTAACTATTCTTTCAAATATTTTAGTGAGATGAGATATAAGCGACACGCCTATAGTTTTTGGCCTGGGATCGATCTCCTCCTTTATATATTGGGACTATGTTCGCGCTCTTCAGGATGCCCGGTATTTCTCCCGTGTCTAATGATCGTCTCCATATCCAGTATAGGGGCTCAGCGATTGCATTCTTGCAGTTTTTGATCAGTGTGGCATTCCATTTATCCGGTCCTGCCGCTGTGTGTGTTTTTAGTTTCCCTATGGCTTGTGTAATATCATCCGTCGTGAAGTCGAAATCCGTTATACTTTCCCCTTGTGGTTCTTCTTCAAAGAACGCGTTTCTATCGCAAATCAATTTGTCAGTTTTTGGGATACTGAAAGATGATTCATACTGAGCTTTTAATATTTCAGATACTTCTGTTAGATCATCAGATAAATCACTGTTCTCATTTTTTAAAGGTCCGATAGTCGCTTGGTTTTTCGATTTTCTTTCTTTTTGCGAAATTATAGAAGTACTTTGAGTTAACCTTTATCGCTTCTATAGCGTCATCTTCTTCTTTTTCTGTATGCTTCTCGATTTGTTCCTGTATGACGACATCGATACTTTGTAGTTTATCATTTAATATTTTTCTGATATCTTTACAATTACTTAATTTTGCAGTCTCTCTTTCTCTTTCGGAACAATGCCCTCTTTTGTCTTTCGAACCTGCTTCTCTTTCCTTTTTGTTGTATCTTTGGGACATGTTTTTCCACAATTTCTAACGTCTTCTCCTCTAACGTCATTAGCATCTCTTCCGTTGTCTTGGCCTCGAAAATGGTTTTCCAATCTATTACTTCCATGCTGGATGTCACATCTTCCCAGTTTACAGCTTTGGAGAGAAAATTAAAAATTTCGAATTTGCTTCGTTCTGTTGTGCGTGTTCTTTCCTTTCCTGTTGCCTTTATATTAGTTATTTCAATGATATTGTGGTCTGATATCATAGCTGAGGAGATTTCTACATTATCAATTAGATTACTGTTGTTTGTGAATACCAAATCTAGGCAGTTGTTTTTTCTTGTGTTTTCTGTTATTTCTTGCGTTAACATAAATTCATCAGCTAAAGCTAGTAGCATTTTTACCTGCTCCTGGTCTTCTCGTGTGCCCCCCTTGTCCTGGTGGATACATATATTTTTTCCTATCCTTTTATATTTCATGAATGGGAAATTAAAATCACCACAGAGAAAAATATTTGGGGTTGGAGAGTGTAGGTCTTTTACTAATATATATATATAAATATATATATAAATATATATAAATATATAAAGAGAGGTATAGAGATATATATGTTAGTCAAAGTGTGTAACTAGCCATTTCGCGTAATGGCGTGAAACTCTCATTTCGCGAAATGACTAAAATCTTCAGCCATTACGCGAAATGGCTGAAATTCCACCTTAGTCATTTCGTACAAGATCATGTGCCCAGTTAGGTCAACTGTATCCCCTTGACAGTTGGTTAAGTTGTGGCGTTTTCATTAGTTTTAACGAAAAAAACACGACTTAACCTAACTAATTGTCAAGGGCATACAGTTGACCTAACCTGGCCTTCAATGGCGGACATCGGAATAACATTGAAGGCCCGGTTAGTATTAGAAAACCTCTATGTTGAAAATTCAAATTCAAATGTGTATTTGAAGTGTGATTCTCACTTATTTGAACAGACCTGTGGATGTATGTGTTTTAGCAGATTTAGTTAGTTGAATAAAGGTTTCCAATTTTATTGAGATGTTTATTTCTATGAATTCATAACAAAAGTCATTTTAGCCATTTCACGAAATGACCAAGGTGGAATTTCAGCCATTTCGCGTAATGGCTGAAGATTTTAGTCATTTCGCGAAATGACCAAGTGAAACAGCCATTACGCGAAATGGCTGGTTACACACTTTGACTGTAATATTACTAGGGGCACTCGATATATTTTGCCCCACCCTTTTTTCTTAGCTAAATAATAGGCCAGCGGGCTGAAATGTCTTGGGGCGTAAGTTTGAACTTTCTGCGCTTCACATAATCGGATTTTTCCAGTTTCAACCTCCCCCTCGTATAAAACCGATGATTAACGCAGTTTCAAAAATGGCGTCTGACTGATGTGCGTCGTAAACAGAGCTGTTATCGAGTTCTTAACCGTAGATAAGGAAACCGATGGAAATATTCACAAACATCTACAAAACGTTTACGGAGATGATGCTGTTGATCGAAGCACAGTTGGACACTGGACTAAACGTGAGATCATCGGAGAGAGGGAGAGCCAGCCTCGATGATGAGCCACGCAGCGGTCGCCCGGCATCGGCTGTGACATCTCACACTGAGCAACGTGCTAACAGCATCATTTGATCAAATCGGCGCGTAACATACAACGAGCTATCACTGGAGCTAGAAATTAGTGAAGGAAGTGTGAATACGATAATTCAGCAAGTGGGATACTCAAAAGTGTGTTCACGGTTTGTTCCTCGCCAACTGACTGAAGATCACAAAGCCCAAAGAAAAGAAATTGCTTCCGAGTCGCTGGTTCGATACGAGACAGAAGGGGATGACTTCCTTTCACGAATTGTGACTGGGGATGAGACTTGGCTGCACCACTTTGAACCTGAAATAAAACGCCAATCCATGGAGTAGCATCACGCAGACTCCCCACACAAGAAAAAGTTCAAAATGGCTCCCTCTGCAGGAAAGTTATGGCCACCATCTTCTGAGACATGAAAAGGGTGATTCTGGTGGACATTATGAAGAAAGGACAAACGATCAACACAGAGGCGTATATTGCTACCCTACAGAGACTTCAGAGACGTATAAAGCGAGTTCGACCGGAGAGAAAACTGGAAGACGTCCTTCTTTTGCACGATAACGCAAGACCCCACAACAGTTTGCAAACAAGATAGGCCATCACAAAAATGCGCTTGACTGTGTTATCCCACGCTCCATATAGCCCAGATCTGGCACCTTCAGACTTCCATTTGTTTGGGCCAATGAAGGATGCAATTCGTGGAAAAAAGTTTGAGTGACGATGAGGTTGTTGAGGAGGTTAAGAGGTGGCTCCAGCGGAACTGAGCGGACTTTTACCAGCATGGAATAAAGGCCCTTGTTTCGAGATGGAGGAAAGCCGTAGAAAAGGATGGAGACTATGTGGAAAAATAAAAACTCGTAAAAAAGGTATTTAACTACTTGTGTACAAAATTTCTGGAACTTAAAGGAAACTTGGAAAGAAAAATAAATGGTGGGACAAAATATATTGAGTGGCTCTCGTATATAGAGAGAATAATTGAGAGAGGATGAAAATATTAGGTGTAATTTCGTATGAAAAACTAACTTCAAAGGGCGTTTCGAATCCACTTAAAAATTATCGAAACTTGCTTGTATATTATAGATTACTATTATGTTAAAATGCTACATTCCGAAATATACAGGGTGGCAATAAAATCTGGAAACATGGGAAATATTAAGATAATTTTTTTTTCCGTTGCAGATAACCTACAGTTTTGAGAAAAATGTCCTATGTTTCCAGACTTTATGGCCACCCTGTATACTGACGAATGTTACTCTCGTGCACACTTTTACATTCTATGCAAACGCTTACTATCTCAGTCCCGTAGTCAGGACTGCCCAAGGCGGGGGAGGGGGATCGAAATGGTAGAAAGGCGGACCTTTTGGTGCAACGACCGCGTCACTGCGGAGGGGGTTTATAGTAAAGTTTAGAATAGTTGAAGTTAAAAAAAAAATATGCGTGTTTATTTACTAAATGATGTTATATATTATATTACATCATCTATACTAATAATTGTGACGGTCGAACTGCGAACTTACTTTCTTTGTCTCTTATGATCGGCGAAACCACTGGCCAGATTTGGATGAGACTTGGGGGATAGGGGTAACTGAGGCACAGGAAGAACATAGGCTATGTAGTGTCGGCCTTCGAGGTCATCTGACGCCGCTAGAGGCCTCTATTCCGGATTGGTTGAAAGATAGTGATATCAAAGACACGTCATAAAAGATAGTGACAAAATGGGCGGAGCTCTAGCATATATATAACAACATAAGGTATGTGGCGTCGGCCTCCGAGGTCATATATATATATATATATATATATATATATCGAAACCTACGGTAAAATTGTTGAATGCCCGGTTAGGTCAACTGTACGCCCTTGACGATTGGTTAGGTTAAGTTAGGATATTTTCGTTAAAACTAACGAAACTATCACGACTTAACCTTACCAATCGTAAAGGGCGTACAAGTAACCCACCCGGGCATTCAATTAATCTAATCTGGCATTCAGTTGACCTAACCTGGCAGTCAATTAACCGAACTGGGCATATATATATATATATATATATATATATATATATATATATAGGCGGGGCCACCAGCTTGACCTCCGTGTGAAGAGAGACCAACGCACGAAACAACTTGCGGTTCGTAAGGTAAGGTATAGCGTTCAACTTCCACCCGGGCAATGCCGGGTCGCTCCGCTAGTAAGTTATAACTATGGCTACAAAAATGGACCTTTCCTGTCAAGGGTAGGATCGTTCGACCCCCGATACCCCCTGGCTACGGGCCTGTATCTGGAGATGGAATTGGAATCCTTTACCTAACCCTAGGGAGGAGCCAGGAAAGCTATATCTTTCGGGGAAACTTCTGACCAAACTCCCTGACTATGTACAAGGTGTCCACAATGTCTTGTCACCCCAGTAAAATACTAACTGATTTTGGTTTTTCTTTCAGACCCATTTGAAATATGTGATATCAGCAACTATACAATTGCTAGTACCTGGTCCATGAGCGACCACGTAATGGCAAAACCATTAAAAATATTCGTGCAGACTTTCAGGACCGATTCAACTGAGCAGCTGCTCCAAAAAATGACTATTGAGATGGGAAAAGAAACTGCTCACAAAAGAAACTGTAAAAGATAACCCAAGAACTGGCAGGCTATCTAAGTGGTAAATGGGTCTGAAAGAAAAATGAAAATCAGTTAGTATTTTACTGGGTTGACAATACATTGTGAACACCCTGTACTCAAATATTCATAAATATTTTATAAGGAATCTCCTGTATTAAATCTGAAAAAATAATAAATATCATTTCCAAAAAATTAAACTTTAAATATGAAAATTCTTCCCAAACGAAAGAGATGATTATTTGGAATAATCTTGAAATAAATTTAAAAACGAATCTTTTTCCCGTGAGAATCTTCATATTTAACTTCAAAAATTTAAATTCTGGATGGATTCTAGCTACTTTTAGAGCATTCTTTCTTTCCAAATTCCTCTCGCTTTCATTTCTCCTAAAATCGGTATACGTCGTGGCTAATGTCGTACTGTTAACACCGTTTCTCGTCTGTCAATGAATAAAGCGACATTGGGTTCTGGAGAGTAGTTGGATGGGAGACCGTTCTTTGCGCTTCTATTATGTAACGGCCGGGATCGGATCCCCAGCACGTAAAACTGTAAGTCCCCTCCGCCATATGTCCTTAGGTGTTGCCGTGTTGCGAATGAGGCTAAAATAACCCCATCAACCTCTCCCCTAAAACCATTAAGGAAAAGTAATAGTGAGAATTGTTGTGTGCATTAATTTAAAGGTACTTCCAAACAAACTCGTCAGGTTGAACAGAAGTTTTTTTTATGCAGGAAGGAGGGGCCAAGGGGCCAAGGACGAACTTTTATTTATACGCTAAAATACGATTTTTGAGTTACTGCATTTATACAAATATATCCTGGTGAAGACGCCATGCATACCAAACTACTGCATATAATCGTAAAAGGGATAGATTGTGGCCATGTCGCAGCACAGTTTCCCGTTAAATCGGCGAAGATAAGCGTCGTTGAGTCTGAGCAGTGGCTGGATGGGCGACTGTATTTCGACTCCTACGTAAAACTCAATATAGATCTACCTTTCCCCAGGGTCATATGACCTTACTTTTACTAAGGTGAAATAGCCTCAAATATTATTATTATTACTATATACAGGGTGTACATAAAGTCAGGATCTATTTTTGTGAAGCACTTGGAAATTATATGGAATTCAATCATAAAATGATAAAGTGGTAACATTTATTAAATAATTAAGAGTAGGATTCGACGTGACGTCCATCAGTATCCCTGCACAGCTCAAATCGTTCCGCAGCATTTCTAAACACATTCTGGAGCATTTGCGGGGTTATGTTATCTGCAGCAGTTCGTATACGTGTACGTAAGTTTTCAAGACTCGTAATCTTCGTCTGATAGACGTGCGATTTGATAAAGCCCCATGCAAAGAAATCTAAAGGGGTTAAATCTGGTGATCGCTGGCCAAGGTCTGTTGCTTCCGCGTCCGATCCAGCGATTTGGAAAACGTCCATTTAGATAATCCTGAACAATTTTGGCATAGTGACAAGGAGCACCACCATGTTGATAGACGACGGTACTAACAATCCTATTCCCAATCAGCTGGGGTTCAAGGAATTGCTGCAACATGTCCAGATAAATAAGCCCCGTAACTGTAGCTTCAGCAAAGAGAAAAGGACCATAAACCTTAGATTTTGTTAAACCCATCCAGACATTAACTTTAGGTGAGTCTCTCTCCCAATTTTGGACGAAATCATTCGGTCTTTCATCTGCCCAAATTCGACAGTTATGGCGATTTACTTTTCCACACGTATGGAAAGTGGCTTCATCACTAAAGAGAATGTTGTCCATTAAATTATCACTCCAGATTTGTTCTACGAGATCAGCACACACAGCACTTCGTCGAGGGAAATCTTCATGTAAATCATGTAAAACCTGCAAATGATAGCTTTTCTTTTGCAAATTAACTTTCAGAATTTTGTGCACAGATGACGTCGGGAGGCCGAGTCTGTGTGATGCAGCACGAACGGATGTACGTGGCTCCTCAGTGATAATTCCGCGTACTGCATTCACGGTAAGATCCGACATACACGATCGTCCTGATCTTGCTTCATCATTTACAGATCCCGTTCGTTTAAATTTGTTCACCAATTTTCGTATTGTCTTGTCTATTGGCCCCGGCTTATGAAATCTCCTTCTAAACTTCTCTCTGATGTCAGTGTATTTCTTTCCCTCGATTCGCCAATTTACTATTGCCACACGCTCTTCTGTATTCATTCTAAGGGCTTCTGAAAAGAAAAATAGAAAAAAATAATTATTTCACAAAAATAGATCCTGACTTTATGTACACCCTGTATATATATATATATATATATATATATATAACACACACACACACACACACACACAGTATATCACAACCCTGTGTATATTTTGTAACCGTAAATAACGAAGATAAGTAATTTTTGCCATCAAAGACATTTCTAGTTATTTCGAATTTGACAGCTGTCTGTCTGTCTGTCTCCAACTGAAGGATGCGTCCAGGTACAGGTGGGTGACCCTCCTTCCCTGTTGGAGGGGGCTCAGACTCCTGCGGAAGTTGCCCCCTCGTTGGTGAGGGGCTCTTCATCTCCCGACAGTCCTGGGCCCCTGGCTGTTCGGGAAACGGGTCGTGCTAGGGGGCGGTCTGAATAGGGAAGGTTCCCTCCGTGCAATGCTTTTTAATGCTAGGTCGATTAGGAATAAGTTTTGCGAGCTACGAGCGCTCTTAGTATCAGAATACCAGGATATCGTTGCTATCACCGAGTCCTGGATTCATACTGATCGTAGGGACTACGTTGGGGAGTTCGAAATGCCCGGGTATAGAATGTTTCGCAAAGATCGCACTCGTGAGGAGGGGGGGATGGGTACTAATATACGTGAGGGACACGTTGAGTCCGGTTGACTGCCAGTTCCGATCGGAACGGGAGCTGCTTGGCGTCGATCTGAACGTGGGAGGGACGAACTATAGGTTAATCTTGGTGTACAAACCACCTCAGCTCCTCCTCGAGGAGGATACAGCCCTGTACACCGAACTCAGTAGCCTGCTAGGGGATAGGGTGTGTGTAGTTTCAGGAGACTTCAACTGTCGCGACATAAAGTGGGAAGGCAGGACTGCTGATGCTGAAGGGAGGAGGCTAGTTGAATTTGCTGATGAGAACTTCCTCACTCAGTGGGTCAATGAGCCTACACAAGGCGAAAGCGTTCTAGCTTAGTATTCACGACCGAAGACAACCTCGTCACTGGCCTCACCGTTGACGAATCGTTGGGCGGGAGTGATCACGGTCTGATTAGGTTCCGTGTGTGCGTCCCTCGGGTGAAGCGTAGTAACTCGAGAGGCAGTAAGCTCGATTTGCAGCGGGCGGACTTTGTTAGCCTCTGGGATAGCGTAGGTGAGATGGGGTTAGAGGTGGGCGGCGATGTTGAGGGAGTGTGGAGTGCATTCCTGGACGAGTTTATGGTGCTGCTGTCTGCTGCCATACCCTCAAAACCGGTCACCCCTGCTTCAACGCAGCCTAAGTGGTTCAGTTGTGACATTGCTTCGGCTATCCGAAATAGGAAAGCCGCGTATAGGAAGGCGAAGGCCAATCGTTCCCATGAGAACACTGAGGCGTATGTCCGCCTGTGTAGGGAAGTGAAGGCGAAGGTTAGGCTAGCCAAACGTAACGAAAAACTACGGGTGGCAAGCCTCTGCAAGGGGAACCCTAACGAGTTCTTCAGTTCTGTCAATAGTAGAAAGCCCATTAAAAGCATGATAGGTCCGTTAAAGGACGGAAGCAGCGTTCTGAGGACCTCCGACGCGGACATCGCTAATGTGCTGAATAAGTACTTTGCGGGAGTGTTCACTAGGTAAGACACCCGCGTCATCCCCGAGCCAGGCGTCAGGCACGAAGGTGCTGACCTGGATAGTGTTCGGTGTACCGCGACAGTCGTTGCCGATAGAATAGACAAACTGAACGCGTTTAAGGCTCCTGGGCCAGACCAGTTCCTCCCCAGAGTGTTGCGGGAGGTACGCGACCAGGTGGCTCCCCACCTGGCTACAGTCTTCAACAAATCGTTGGAGACGGGCCAGGTGCTTGGTGACTGGAGGGAAGCCAACGTGACCCCTATCTTTAAGAAAGGAGATCACGAAAGTCCAGGGAACTATCGTCCCATTAGTCTCACTTCGGTTGTAGGTAAATTATTAGAGGGGATAATAGCGAATAGGATCGTTGACCATTTGGATTCCTACAAGCTGCTTGGGGACTCCCAACATGGGTTTAGACGGCATAGGTCGTGTCTCACCAACTTGCTAGAGTTTCTCCACGTCATGTTGAGTGAGTATGATAAGAGTAGGGCGACTGATATACTTTATCTCGACTTTCAGGAAGCCTTTGATAAGGTACCTCACTGCCGGCTAATGGCCAAAGTGCGCGCGCTGGGTATCGGTGGGGAAGTAGGTAGGTGGATTGAAAACTCGCTGAAGAATAGGCGGTAGAGGGTTGTAATTAAAGGGGTTAGTTCGGGTTGGGCCTCGGTCTCTAGTGGGGTTCCTCAGGGTTCCGTTTTGGGGGCCACTGTTGTTTATCATTTACATAAATGATATCGACGCTGGCATCGTCAGTCGGATCGCCAAATTCGCTGATGACACGAAGCATGGGGCCAATGTTGGGACGCCCGAAGCGATTGAGCAACTGCTTGCGGACCTACGTAGGATAGGAGAGTGGTCCGAAAAATGGCAAATACCGTTTAACTTGGGTAAATGCAAGGTGATGCACATTGGCTACGCCAATCTCAAGTCGTACTACTCGATGTTGGTGAGTAATATCGAGGCCACTGATTTGGAAAAGGGCATGGGTGTGCTAATTAGCAGCGACCTTAAGTTTACCAAACAGTGCGTAGAGGTGGAAAAGAAAGCCCAGAAGCTGTTGGGTTATACCAGGATGCAATTTCAGTTTCGGAACAAAGAAATTGTGCTCTCTCTGTACAATTCCCTGGTTCGGCCGCACCTGGAGTATGCTGTGCAGTTCTTGTCGCCCACCCTCAGGAAAGATATTGAGAGGCTGGAGCGAGGGCCACAAAGTTAATCCCTTCCGTTAGGCATATGGGCTACAATCGACGCTTACGCGCCCTGAATGTGTTTTCGCTGGAAACTCGGAGGCTGCGCGGTCAACTGATCGAGGTTTTCAAGCTCTTACGCGGGTTCAACAATGTCGATTTTAGAAGCATGTTTAGTTTAAATGATAACCTAACTCGCAACAATGGTTGGAAGGTGGATTTCAAACGGTTTTGGACTAGTGTGTGTGTGAATTACTTTACCTATAAGATCTGTGACACGTGCAACAGGCTACCTTCAGAAGTTGTGAACAGTTCTTCTGTGGATCTGTTCAAGAAAAGGTTAGACCGAATCTTGCACACTATTTAAGGATAACAGAATTTTTCCCTGACACCTGTTGCCATTGGTACCTCCTCGGTATGGGCCGCAAGGCCTTTTGAGGTATTACTTTTCCTTGTAACTCTCTCTCTCTCTCTCTCTCTCTCTCTCTATCTATATATATATATATATATATATTATATATATATACACCTCGGTGGTGTAGTGCTTAGCGTCGGTGACTACTAATCCAACGGCCCCGGATTCGAGACCCGACGGCAGCCGGCGCGCAGCAAACCCAGCTGTTCATCCTTCCACACAATAAAGAAAGTGGTTGGTAGATAAATGGGTACCCAGGTGGCCTAGTGGTTAAGATGCTGGGCTGCTGATGGGGCGTGGTTCGGATTCCACGTTAAACTGTAGGTCTAAGGTGGAGTGAAAAGCTTGACCTTCGTCAGAATGAACAGTTCGGGCGGAAGCTAACTAAAGGTTATATATATATATATATCTATATATATCTATATATATATGCAAATAACTGCAATGACCGCGCAGTATATAAATGAATAGAAACGACATAAGTATTAAGGAACGTTTCTGCCACGAGGAGGAGAGATAACGAAAATAATGAAAAATGAGGCGAACCGCCTCATTTTTCATTATTTCGTTATC